>ML850134.1:0-11500 GCA_009831015.1 Picea engelmannii
CATGGAAAGGAACAACATGGAATGGAAAGGCAAGGCATGGCATGGAAAGGAGCAACATGGAATGGAAAGGCAAGTCATGGGATAGTATGGTAAGGAAAGTGAAGGTAAGAAAAGGAAAGGTAAGGAATGGCATGGCATGGAATGGAAGAGCATGGAAAGGTATGGCAAGGCATGGAATGGAAAGGATAGGAAAGGAAAGGAAAGGAAAGACATGGAATGACATGCAAAGCCAAGACAATGCAAGGAATGTTGGTCTGGATTACTTTCAACATGAATTGATAGTGGAGATATAATAAAGAAATGTAAATAGATAACTTAGATATCCAATAATATAATAGAAATGTATTATATATGAAACCATAAAAACAGAGATACAGTAATACACAATTTTCTATTAATGAGCGAAAATGTACAAAGACTGTAAAAATACAGAGTGAAAGACTCGCTAGAATTGTGGTAGCTTATCTCTGAGAAGAGATGTGTCCGCTATTCACATTCACAAGAATATGATTTTAAAATGAGGCTCCAAAGGCCTTTTTATCATAAATAAAATCCAAAACCCTAACCCTGGAAGATGAAAAGCCAATAGTGTTGTAAACCCTGTTTTGGGCAGTTTGGTGTATCAACTTCCTAGGGGTGTAACTTTATTATACAATCTCCGTTTGGGGCGCATGATAGCTAGTTGGAAAGGTATCATAAAGAATATTAATTTATAGGGCTCAATCAGAGCCTTTGGCTATCATTGAGAAGTGCTATCCGAAAAAACCTTCATTTAGGCCCTCAAAATGGCCCTGGAAGTTAAAAACCACTAAAAATAGTAAATTGCCAAAATTGCCAGAAAACTGTTTTGAGCCAGTTGGAAAAGGTGGGTGGCCACTGATATCCACTTGGATCAATCCTCCTTCCTTAGGAAGAAATGGTCTCCATTGTGTTGAGTGACCGGGGGAGAGGGAAAACTGTTTGTTGAATCTGCATCTTGATGAGATGCTTTCCTTGTTGGGAAAGTTGCATTGATTATCTTGTTGAAGGTTGTCATGAACATGTGGTTGGAAGGGTTAGAAGTTTTTAAATAGTCTCTCTACATGATGTTACTTTATGTAGAATCAATCCTTACACTTTTCTACAATATTTTCGACATGCTTCTGTTGGATAGAAGGTACTTGGACCGAGGCTGTAGTGGTTGTAGTATCCTTTTGTCCACCTTTTTGAACAGATTGTGAAGAAGCTGAATTTTGTAGTATGAGATACTACCTTGAGACACTGTTTAGGTGGAATGGTATTCAGTAGAGATGCCCCCCTAGAGAAACAATGACACGGCGGGGTCAAGACTCATAAAGAGCATGGCGCTTCCACATATATGGTTGGCCCAAGAGAAAATCACAGAGATCCAATGGGGAAACATCACATAATACTTCATCCTTGAAGGGTTGGATTCCATATGACAATCGACACTCTTAGCTGATACGGAGATCTCGTCCTTGGTGAAGACACCCAATGTTGCATGGTTGTGGGTGTGGTGTCGTGGACAATTCCAACTATTTGACGACCTTTTCTGATATGAAGTTCTTCTAGCTTCTGCTATCAACAATAAAATGCAGCAGGGTCCTCTTCACCCATATCTATGAATGAAAAATGTGCTCCCCCTCTTCAGGATCTGTTGGTTCTTCTAGTTGAATTGTCACGGTCACGATTCTGAGTCAGGGTTTGGCTCCTTGTCTTTGATCTCAGCCACCAATGACTATTTTGAGAAACATTCCTTGGTGTTGTGCCAGGGGATTTTGTGGAAATCACACCATTTTCCAGTGTCCTTATTTGTCTTCCCGTGACCCTTCTTTTCCTGTAGCTTGGACTGGTTTTCGAGAGACCGTTTGTTAGGGCCATCTTTATCATACTTTGGTTGTTGCATATTTTTAGACCCAACGCTCGTTTGATTTGATGCTTAAATTTCTGTTTGATTTTAAAAACATATAAGTAAGCAACACCGAGTGATGAAATGTACAAAAAATCCATTTCAATTTGGATGTATCTGTGTAGAGCCCCACAATATTTCAAAACCAAATGTCGTTCGGAGTCTTTGATACACAACTTGGTGTGTAAGGTATGGAAGGTATTATTAAAATATGGAACTTCTTGGCCCCCTCTCTTGCCGCAGTGTGGTCCATCTCATGTATTGGTCCTCATAGTTGCCAACAGGGTAATATTATTCCTTTACCGCATCCACACAAAAATCCCAAGTGGGCTTGGCCCCATATATTCCATACTCCTCGATGGAAATTTTGTTCCATTAAGTTTCCTAGCAATTTTTGACATGAGGGAGAGATTTAAGGAGTGTGAAGGTGATATTTTCCCTGTCAGAAAAATTATGAACAGAGAAATAACCTTCTAACAGATTTAACCATTTGTCTAGGGCATTTGCATCTATCTGACCTTCAAATACAAGAATATAAAAATTAACCTATACCTTAAAAGGAGAGTTTCGTCCAAAGTGGTTGTTTGATGAAAAAGTTACTTTTTCTATCAGCAGGCATTGAAGGATGTGAGAAAAATTCTCCATCATTTCATCCCTCTGTCGTGTGAGAGTTTTCTCAAGCAACATATTGATAGAATCGTCTGCTAAGTCGTTTTTATTTTCTTCTGCCATGGAGGGTTTCTTGGGCATGTCGGAGTGATTTTATTCAAGAGATACAATATCGAGACCCGACTTTATATACTTGGACCTCATCGGGGACATGCACTAAAAAAAAAATGACCAAGAGCAGCCTGCTTTGATACCACTGATCTGGATTATTTTTGGCACAAAATGAGAGTGGAGATATAATAAAGAAATGTACATAGATATCTCAGATATCCAATAATATAACATAAATGTATCAGATATGAAACCATAAAAACAAAGATACAATAATACACAATTTTCTATTAATGAGCGAAAATGTACACAGACTGTAAAAATACAAAGTGAAAGACTCGCTAGAATGGTGGCAGCTTATCTCTGAGAAGATATGTGTCCACTACTCACATTCACAAGAATATGATTTTACAATGAGGATCCAAAGGCCTTTTTATCATAAATAAAATCCAAAACTCTAACCCTGGAAGATGAAAAGCCAACAGTTTTGTGGCCCTCGTTTTGGGTAGTTTGGTGTATCAACTTCCCGGGGGCATAACTTTGGCATAAGATCTTTGTTTGGGGTGCACGATAGCTCGTTGGAAATGTATATTCAAGGAGATTCATTTATGGGGATAAATCAGAGCCTTTGGTTATCATTGAGAAGTTAGATCCCAAAAACCTTGATTTAGGCCCTCAAACTAGCCTCATAAGTTAAAAACCGCTAAAAATATTAAATTCCCAAAATTGTCAGAAACCTGTTTTGAGCCAGTTGGAAAAGGTGGGTGGCCACTGATATCCACTTGGATAAAATGTCATGGAAAGAAAATGCATGGCACAAAATGACATGGTAAGGAAATGCATGGATTTGAAAGGAAAGGAAATGAAAGAAAAGGAAAGGGAAGGGAAGGATAAACATAGTTCTATAACAACAACAAAAAAACCACAACATAGAATAATACCATAACTACCATGACATGAAACCAAAATTTCAATAATTCATAAATGTGAAATATTTGTGCAATCATTCCTTTAACAAACCTATGTTCATTCAAGTAGACCATCAATATCACTTCTAATACTAATGTTCTCCATTAACTTCTCGTGCTCAGTGTAGGGAAATAAAGATTGTACCTTTGATGATTTCTTACTTGGCATTGTTTGTAGTTGGAGGTTTGTACCAACAACCAAGTTTATAAACTGGTATACAACTTCACCTAGTCTATAATATTGAAATAAATAACCAACTTTATTCCATGTTCTTTCATCCTATGCCAAATATTCTCCTTTAATAACCATCAACCCAATTGGAAATTCAATGTATTTGGAGTGTGTTATTGATCAAATGAGGGCCTACTTTCCCTCTAAGCAATGTGCCAACCAATAATCAGTTCCCCATTCATTACCTCTTGGTGAAACCACTGCATATATGTGCCCTGAAAAAATGGAGTGCTAAGACATGAGTCCACTAAATGACCAAAGCATAAAAAAACCATGATAGTTAGTCAAAATTTAATAGAAGGTTTCACCGAACTGGGCAGTATGAGATTTGATACGTGATCATAATCTATTGAAACATTTGATTGGTCCTCCACCAACTAGGATAATTCCAAAGTTATATGTTGACCAATGGGGAGTGATATAATATCCCATCTATCAACCCAGTCTGTCGATTAACAATCATCTCATTCATTAGTATTACATGGACCACAAAAGAAAGAGAGTTTTCTCATCCATATTTCAACTATTGCATTGTGTGATGTTCAAATTGAATGGAATCCATGAGTTCCCTGGATTGTTTTGCATTCATACCACTATGATCAATTTACATTGACAACCTTGCAAAAATATCTATGTACATGTCCTTTCCTGTGTGATTGGTCTTCACGGGTTCTTGTTCCCTTTCCCATTACTGAAGAACACCATTCAACAATGGATTTCACATCTCAAATTAGGGAAGTAGTTGTGAACTTCATTTATTTCATGGTAACACTCTTTTTATGCATGCAACTGCTCCATCATGCTCCCCTTTTCGAACAACATTTGTTACGAATTCTGTTTATTTACACATAACAATGTTGTTATTTATGGAAATATCTTTGGCCCAAGTTAAGTGCAATATTTATTTTCCTGAATATCTCATAAAATTATGTCTGTATAAAGTCAAGAAAGTGTTTAATATGGGGTTCATGGTCCCTATATCCCCTTCTCAATTTTAGTACATATTTTTGGTTGGAAGAAGGCCTAGTGTTCTCATGATAGAAATCTTGTACTAGTCCTTTAACTGCTCCAATTAAATTCATGTCAGAATAGGGTATCATGTCAATGAAGGCCCAACAATCAGTTGGGCCACCTGTGTAGAGGATATCTTGCCTATGAAAATTATTTCTAGGGGTTTTGATGTCGCATTTCATGGGATGTGAGGTTTTTTTGTATAAAGTGATGTTTTCTTGTGATCTTTCTAACAATTGATTGTGACAAGACATGTTGAGATGCATTAGGGTATTTAGAATGAGATTTATTACCAATTATTTGAAAAACATCCACAAGGTTTCCAACAACATGATGACTTGTTTCTAGAATTTTTACTATTTTAATTCCTAAAGTTCTACTAACAATAGTTACACTTATAGACTTTAACAATGTAAAAAATAATTGACAGTTAGCGACATTGGATTTTGGTTCAAAATATTATTTAATGATTTTATAAGAATGATGACAAATATTATAGTTAGGTAACTGACCTTGAAGTGATTCTAGAACACTCCCATTCACTTGAATTCATTTAGGAGTTATTCGTTGCACACTACTCAATATAGGTAGGGACAATGAACCCCTATTCTAGCACTCTTAACCTCCTTGCTATGGAGTTAAAATTGTTCCATCTTTTTCCCCTTCAATTACTAGTAGATCAATTATAGGAGGAGAGTTGACATGGGATTGAATAGTTTCTGGAATTTTTGACTGTCCAACAAGAGGTTGAACCATAGGAACTTCTTCACCACAATGTTGTACATCAGTTGCCTCACTAATTTTATCCATTGTGTAATCAAATCCAAGAAAATCCTCCATCATTTGGTTATCCGCAACAATTTGTCTTGATGAGATACTGATTGGATTGGTCTCTACTAAACTTTTTCACTTTTCTTGTGGTGATGGAGGAGAAACAACAAATACATCTATTTTGCTAGAAATTGGATTTCCCTCTTTTGAAAGCATGTTGTTTAACATATGTAACCTTTCCTCTTCTCTTTATTCCTCTACCTTTTCGATGGGTTTCTTTTTCCTCGAGGACTTTCTTTCTTGATTCTGTAGGTTCCCCATGTTTAAAGAGAAAAAATTTCTTCCAAGAACCCCACCACAAATTGGTGTTGGTATTACACAAGAAGGCACAAATAACAATTCCAATTCCAAGTGGACAAATTTGGATTTGTATTACAAAATAAGACACAACTAACCATTCCAATTCCAATTGGACAATTTTTTATTGGTATTAAAAAAATAATACAAAACTAAAAATTATGATTCCAAATGGATAAATTTGTCTTGGTATTACACAACTAACAATTCCAATTGGACAAATTTGGTTTGGTATTACACAAGAAGACACAACTAATAATTCCAATTGGGAAAATTTGGCTCGGTATTACACAAGAAGACATGACTAACAATTCCAATTGCGTAAATTTGTCTTCCAATTCAAGAATACACAACTAACAATTCAAATTCCACTTGGACAAATTTGTCTTTCAATTTTTTCCACAATTGTCTTGCAATAGCAAAACAATGTCTATGAATTAAACAACAAGACAAAAAGAACACAAACCTGTATGTTCCTTTTATTTTTTCATGCAAATGTCAAGCTTGTTTGGGTTTTTTATATAGATGGGGTAGAGGAGTGTGCTTGGCACATAAAAATTCCCAGTATGAATGTGTGCACATTCCTGAAATGTGTGTGTGTTCCTAAAACACATGAGCTTTCCTAAAAGATGTGCAGGTTCCTAAAATGTGTGTGGATTCCTAAAACCCGTATGCATTCCTAAAATGCATGCCCATTCCTAAAATGCGTTCCCATTCCTAAAATGCATGCCCGTTCCTAAAATGCATGCTCGTTCCTAAAATGCGTATGCGTTCCTAAAACATGTTGTCATTCCTAAAACGCTTGTGCATTACTAAAATGTGTGTGCATTCCTAAAACACGTGCACTATGACATCCCCAAAAATAAAATCTTTTTTGAAATTTAAATTTGCTGGAAATTTATTATGTTTTTAGTAAATTCGAATTTGGAAACTTTTTTCCATTTATGGAAATTTTGAATTTCAAATTTGATATTTTTAATTAATTATTATGACTGTTGGGCAGAGATCTGATTAGACTCGACTAACTATTTGACTATGAAACTTGTATAAAAACATAATATTTATATTGATTTTAGGAGGACAAATGGAACAGGCATATTAAAATCAGCTGACCATAACTCCATGAGTGGGGAACATGTTGGAACTACCTCTAGGCTGATTATTACAAGTGGAAAATCAGTGATTTGGCCATTGGCAGCCCCTGAAAATCATGGATTTAGAAAGATGCGAAAATTCCCAAGGGAGGGAAAAGACCTAGGCAAATTGATAAATAACATATGTGAGGAGGCAAGATGTTGCCAAGTATGCTGGGAAATGAGACTATTGATTTTTCCTTGCTATTATGAACACTACTGAGTGAGTGTGAGGCAAGAGGAATCTGTTGGAATTGAAGGACATTTCTGAGTAGAAGTTTTCCAAGTTTGCCCTCATGGATTTATGGTCAGGCTAGGGGGTGAATTAGGCAAGTGATTTTGTCTTCCCTATTCTATGGTTGGGAGGAACGTGGTTGCTCCCTTTGTCTTCTCGCACACTTGGTCAGATATGTAAATCTTCTCCTACTTTGTTTGAATGATTTGTGTATATGAAATTATGCATGTAATTGTGCTAAGTTGAAATAATTACATCGATGACATCTATTCATAGTATGAAGTTCATAATCAAAGACTAAATTCTAGGAATGGTTCCTCCTGAAACTAAAATGCTAGGCAAAACTATCTATATACAAATGAATTTGAAAGAACAGATCCATCTACAGGATATGTTTAACTCTGTAATCCAAATTCTAGTTAGGATTATCTGTGTATAAATGTGCTTGAAAGGAATAGATCTATTTATAGGCATATGCTCATTTCTATGACTGAAATATTAAGAAGATCTATCTATGAATAATCGGAGTTGAGTAAGTTTGTACATATATAAACGTTTAGGTGTATCTCTGTAACTAAATTTCAGAAAATCATATCACTTAGCAGAGACTTCCTTTCTAGTATAACTTGGAATTGAAGAGAAATACGAGACAACACGAATCCTATGGGTCATATATATGTTTATATATTATACATATATATTATTTTGGAAACTATATAGGCATCATAACAAACCAAAAGTGGACTATCTACAACATAAATAGTCAATATTATATATGTTTGTTCATGTATTATATGAATCATATACTGATCAATAGTATGTATCAACAACATGTAAACGGAATGCCAGATGCGTAAATACGGTTGAAATTGAAAGTTAAAAATCTAGAACCCTTTTTTATATATTATATCTGATGCTAGAATTGAAAGTACAATGAAATGGTCTGCCTCAAGAAGTTATATTGATATCGGAATATTGTTGAAAATCAGAATTTAACCATTCTGTATTACTCTACTTTCATTATGCAACATGCAAAAAAGAAGAGTCATGAATCTTACATTAATTAAACACATGCAAAAAGTTTGAGCCCAGATTTAGGGTAGGTATGAAACTACGAAACCGAGGAAATTATAAATAGTTTATATGGTAGATTATTATAATGATCATTTCCTTGCCAAACAAGAATCAAACTTCAAACTGGGTACATTACAATTACAGACTGAGGAAAAACTTCGACCTTTGCATTAGAGACGATTAAATCCCGAAGGGTTTCTGTTAAGGAACCCGAGTACCTTTCCCATGAAAAGGATGGCCGAGATCCGCTCAGGATAATTTTAAATTCTCCTTGAGCTAAAAAGGCTCCCTCGAGTCCCTATTGGAACCTCAATTTACACAATCCATAGGCCCTCCATGAAAACTCCACCAGCAAAAGTCAACAGGCAGTTGACTCTACCAGTACAATGCACTTGCACCACCCAGAATAGACTCCCTCTCTCCAACTCCTTTGTGATATGACCATAAACAAAGCCTTAACGCAAGAGACTTTTGTGACTCGCGATCTCGTGAGTTCATGAGTCGAAGACCCTAGACTCTTCTTGCACTCCAAACCTCCGATACCCGAGATGTGATACGGGTATGGCTCCCTCCTCGCTAGCGCCTGCTACATATAACTGTGGGCTAGGATAAACACTAGCACTACTCGCAACTCGCGACTTCAGGAGTTGGAGTTTTGAACCCTCGTGCTCCTCCTTTGCAAAACCCCAAAGCATGATAAGTTAGTGATGGGTTGACTTCTTCTGCCTTTTCTTTGCGCTATATGTTTACGCCACCTATAAACCACGCGGTCCCCACCTAAAGGATGTGCCACATGTCACACAAGCCCTCGACACTCAACACTTCATGACTTCTACAGTCGAAAAGAAATGCTTCCAACCTTTGAACCCCCGATATGCGATACCATGCGAAGGTTCTGATCCGACGGATCTCCTGCTCCAAGATCCAGTAGTTGAATGATTTCTCAATATCATCGATCACGAATCCTTTCTCCTCTCCACACTTAGAATTATTTTTCATAAGAAATAATTTTGGGATCATGAATCCTAAGTCCTCCATAGTCCAAGTTATGAATAGTATGACATGTATAAATGTTTGGAAGCTTAAGACTTACATAAATGTTAAAGTAATGGATGGTTATCTTAGCATGACCTAGACACCTATATATTGGCTGATTAAAATGGGTAACCATAGTATAAGAAACTTATCAGAGTTTAATACTAGAGAAAACAATCATTTTATCCTAAGAATGAATCTATCGAGTTAATTAGGATTAATGTTCTGGAGAAGACAAATTTTTTGTTGTTGTTGTCAAAATTAAGGTATATTACATATGGTATCAGAGCAAAAGTTACAACACTGGGTCTGAACAAGGCCACATTAATTACTTAGTATATACTCCAATTTATGTAAAAATAATAAATCTTGTGATTACAAACAGAAAGCCCTTTCTGTTTTGTGTTGATTATGGCAGCTCAAGAAGGTGCAGAAATCAGGATGGAAGGAAATCCGCAGCAAAGACCTCTTGGAGATCCAAGACAGAACAGTGATGGAAGCTCACCCATGGAGGTGTTGGAAACAATGAGGAATCTTATTGTTGAACTGCAAGTTTTCAAGGTTGACAATGAAAAATTAAAGAAAGCACAGCAGGAACAACAAGAGATAAATGAAGTCCTGTTGCGTAGTATAGTAACTAAGAAAAACCCAAAAGATGATAACCATGATGAAGAGGTCAACAAAAGGGCCTCCAAGAATTCTGTTCTAGAAACAGAAAAAGGAGATAGTTCATCTGACAGTACACCTTCAGCTGAAGATAAAATTATACCAGATAGAAAAAGGAAACAAATGGACCACCTTGAAGGATAATTTAAAAATATTAAACCAGGTACCTTTGATGGAGAATCCAGGATAGGAGAAGAAGCTGAGGCATGGTTTTTGGACATAAAAAAATACTTTCAGATCTATAACTATTCCAGCAACATGAAGGTCAAAATGTCCATTTACAATCTGAAGGGGAAATCCAACATTTGGTGGCATGACTTGAAATTGGCCAAGGGCCTAAAGGAGAAACAATTGGAATGGTTTGACTTTAAGAAGTATTTTAAGAAATAGTACCTTTTTGAAAGTTATTATGAAAGGAAGACAAAAGAATTTTACGAGTTACGACTCAGATAGATGATGATGGAAGACCTTATAAATAAATTTATGGAATTACTAAGGTTTGTACCTTACATCCGGGAGGATAAAGTAAAAATCCAGCTATTCTTAAGCTATTTACCATAGTTCTACAGGGATAGAATTGAGTTTGACAACCCCAAATCCTTGAGTGAGGTATTTAGGAAAGTGCGAATGTGCTATGACCAGTATAGACATTGAGCATAATTTCCCAAGGCATGGAAGGATAAGAAGCAAGATCGAATGAACCAGCGGAAGAAGGGATACTAGCCAGCTCCTTATTGGCATGCAACAAAAATTTTATCGAGGAAGGATTTTCACTCCAATCATCCGAATGTGAAAGGTAGCGGTAAGTCGGTAAACATGGGAACGAAGAAGTTTGGAGACAACTTCCACGATCCATTAAAGTGTTGGGAATGTGGAGAGCCTCATATAAGGAGGAATTTTCCACGTTTAATTTCAACAAACAAAACTGTTGTTCACAATTTGTAGGAAGCCTCGACAGTGGGAGACGTGGACAGAAGCCTGAATTGGATAAATGCAACCATAGATGGTCGACAAGCTGACCACCACTCCTCAGTGGTAGAGATCAAAGGTAAAATCAATGACACTCGATTTTTTGTTTTAATTGACCCTGGAGCTATGTTAAATTATATTACTCCTGATGTAGTAGAGTCGAATAAACTTAAGGTATTGAAACATGCAAAATCTTGGCTTGTACAACTAGCAATAGGTACTAAAAGGAAAGTAGTTGACTTTATCTCTGATTTTGTGTTCATCTTAGATGGTCAAAAGATAAGGACCAATCTGAACATTCTACCACTAGGATCTTATGATATGATTATCGAGATGGATTGGTTGGAACAACACAAAGAAATACTAGACTGTTATACAAAGATACTTAGTTATAAAGATGAGTTTGGCACTGTTAGAACA
>ML850134.1:11600-27332 GCA_009831015.1 Picea engelmannii
GAGATCCAAGACAGAACAGTGATGGAAGCTCACCCATGGAGGTGTTGGAAACAATGAGGAATCTTATTGTTGAACTGCAAGTTTTCAAGGTTGACAATGAAAAATTAAAGAAAGCACAGCAGGAACAACAAGAGATAAATGAAGTCCTGTTGCGTAGTATAGTAACTAAGAAAAACCCAAAAGATGATAACCATGATGAAGAGGTCAACAAAAGGGCCTCCAAGAATTCTGTTCTAGAAACAGAAAAAGGAGATAGTTCATCTGACAGTACACCTTCAGCTGAAGATAAAATTATACCAGATAGAAAAAGGAAACAAATGGACCACCTTGAAGGATAATTTAAAAATATTAAACCAGGTACCTTTGATGGAGAATCCAGGATAGGAGAAGAAGCTGAGGCATGGTTTTTGGACATAAAAAAATACTTTCAGATCTATAACTATTCCAGCAACATGAAGGTCAAAATGTCCATTTACAATCTGAAGGGGAAATCCAACATTTGGTGGCATGACTTGAAATTGGCCAAGGGCCTAAAGGAGAAACAATTGGAATGGTTTGACTTTAAGAAGTATTTTAAGAAATAGTACCTTTTTGAAAGTTATTATGAAAGGAAGACAAAAGAATTTTACGAGTTACGACTCAGATAGATGATGATGGAAGACCTTATAAATAAATTTATGGAATTACTAAGGTTTGTACCTTACATCCGGGAGGATAAAGTAAAAATCCAGCTATTCTTAAGCTATTTACCATAGTTCTACAGGGATAGAATTGAGTTTGACAACCCCAAATCCTTGAGTGAGGTATTTAGGAAAGTGCGAATGTGCTATGACCAGTATAGACATTGAGCATAATTTCCCAAGGCATGGAAGGATAAGAAGCAAGATCGAATGAACCAGCGGAAGAAGGGATACTAGCCAGCTCCTTATTGGCATGCAACAAAAATTTTATCGAGGAAGGATTTTCACTCCAATCATCCGAATGTGAAAGGTAGCGGTAAGTCGGTAAACATGGGAACGAAGAAGTTTGGAGACAACTTCCACGATCCATTAAAGTGTTGGGAATGTGGAGAGCCTCATATAAGGAGGAATTTTCCACGTTTAATTTCAACAAACAAAACTGTTGTTCACAATTTGTAGGAAGCCTCGACAGTGGGAGACGTGGACAGAAGCCTGAATTGGATAAATGCAACCATAGATGGTCGACAAGCTGACCACCACTCCTCAGTGGTAGAGATCAAAGGTAAAATCAATGACACTCGATTTTTTGTTTTAATTGACCCTGGAGCTATGTTAAATTATATTACTCCTGATGTAGTAGAGTCGAATAAACTTAAGGTATTGAAACATGCAAAATCTTGGCTTGTACAACTAGCAATAGGTACTAAAAGGAAAGTAGTTGACTTTATCTCTGATTTTGTGTTCATCTTAGATGGTCAAAAGATAAGGACCAATCTGAACATTCTACCACTAGGATCTTATGATATGATTATCGAGATGGATTGGTTGGAACAACACAAAGAAATACTAGACTGTTATACAAAGATACTTAGTTATAAAGATGAGTTTGGCACTGTTAGAACAGCCCAAGGCATACCAAAACCTGTATCAATCAGACAAGTTTAAGCGATGCAACTCAAGAAATGTATTAGAAAGGGATGTCAAGTTTATGCCATCCAAGTGACAAATCTATTAGAAAAAGAAGATAAGCCAAAGTTAGAAGACTTTGTTGTCCTACGTGAATTCAGAGACATGTTTGTGGATGAGATACCAGAATTACCTCCTAGAAGGGAAATAAACTTCTCCATAGACCTAATACCTGGTTCAGCCCCTATCTCAAAAGCACCGTATCGAATGAGTCTACTAGAACTGACAGAATTAAAAATATAATTACAAGAATTATTGGACAAAGAGTATATCAGAACGAGTGTTTCACCATGGGGAGAACCAGTCCTCTTTGTGAAAAAGAAAGGCGGTACTCTAAGACTATGTATCGATTATAGACAACTGAAAAAAAATGACTATTAAGAACAAATACCCCTTACCAAGGATAAATGATCTGTTCGATCAAGTGGGTGGGGCCAAGATCTTTTCAAAATTGGATTTACAATCCAGTTATCATCAAGTTAGGATAAAAGACGAGGACATAAACAAAACATATTTTCAGACAAGATATGGACACTATGAATTCGTAGGCATACCTTTTAGACTCACTAATGCACCAACCATGTTTATGTGCCTGATGAACAATATTTTCAGTCAATACTTAGACAAGTTTGTGGTAGTATTTATCGACGATATTCTGGTCTATTCAAAAACAGAGGAAGAACATGATGAGCACTTAAGGATAGTGCTGCAAACGTTGAGAAAACACAAAATGTACACCAAATTTGATAAGTGTGACTTTTATAAAAAAGAAATACAATATCTAGGACATGTAATTTTAGCAGAAGGCATTGTCGTAGACATGGAGAAGACAAGAGCCATTATGGAATGGTCAGTACCTAAGGATGTAGCAGATATCTGGTCATTCATGGGAATCACCGGATATTACCGTATGTTTATAGAAGGATTTTCCAAGATAGCCTACCCTATGGCATCATTACAAAAGAAAGGAACCAAGTTTAACTGGTCAGAGAAATGTCAAGACAGTTTTAAAATGCTAAAGGAATTATTGACAACTGCACCCATTCTGAAGGTAGAAGACCTAGATAAAGACTTCATCATATGTGTTGATGCAAGTAAAGAAGGACTAGGTGGTGTCCTAACTCAAGAAGGACGCGTTATTTGTTATGAGTCCCGGAAATTAAAGGAACACGAGAGAAATTATGTCACTCATGACTTAGAATTAGCAGTGGTAGTACACGCCTTAAAAATGTGGCAACACTACATAATGGGCAAAAAATTTCTACTATTAACGGATAATAGTGGGGTGAAGTATCTGTTTAACCAACCAGATATTAATGCAAGACAAGCCAGATGGTTATCCTTCTTGAGTGAAATCGACTTCGAGGTCATACATATCAAGGGTAAGGAAAATAAAGTAGAAGACACTTTAAGCAGAAGAGTCCATGGGTTATTTGAGATAAACATCAGTAGGGCAGAAAGTGATATGGAACAAAGAATAAGGATGACAAGTATTAATGACGGAAATTACACAAAGATGATGGCAAAATTACAAAACAATATAGAAAACTTATATAAACTAGATCTAAGTATCAACAAGAAGGGACTGTTACGATTTAAAAACAGACTTTACATACCAAATTCAACAAAGTTAAAATTAACTGTTTTAGACTAAGTGCATAAGAAACCGTATTCTGGCCATCCAAGTTACCAGAAAACATTAACAACACTCAGAAAACTATTTTACTGGCCTAATATAAAGGGTGAAACAACAGAGTACTTGGCTAGGTGCCAAGATTGTCAGCAGGTTAAGGTCGAGCACCAGCACCCAGCCAGCCTATTAAAGCCATTACTAGTACCAGAATGGAAATGGGAGACTATATCACTGGACTTTATAATAGGTTTTCCTAAAACTCAGAAACATAATGATTCTATCATGGTTGTAATCGATAAACTCAATAAGTCTGCACACTTTATTCATATAAAGTCTACTTTTAAAGCTATAAACATTGCTAAAATATTCATGAGAGAAATTTTTAGACTGCATGGTATTCCTAAAATGGTGGTTTCATATAGAGGCGTAAAAATTACATCCGCTTTTTGGAAGGAATTGTTTGCAAGGATAAACACTAACTTGAATTTTAGTATGAGCTATCACCCACAAACGGATGGACAGACCAAAAGGACAAACCAAATCATAGAGGATATGCTCCGCATGTTTGTAAGAAAAAAACTGAACAAGTGGGAAGACTACCTACACTTGGTAGAATTTGCGTATAACAATGGATACCAAACTTCGGCTAAGTTAATCCCTTTCAAAATACTGTATGACAGAAAGTGTATGACTCCAATTAGCTGGGATAACCCGACCGACAGGCTCATAGTTGGACTAGATATGCTCCAAGAAATGGAGAACATGGTAAGGAAGGTACAACAGAACTTGAAAGAAGCACAGGACAGACAGAAGAGCTATGCAGATAAAAAAAGAAGGCACTTGGAATTTCAAGTGGGAGACCATGTTTAGTTGAAGGTCGAAGCCTGAAAAATCTCGTTGAACTTAAGGAACTGTGCCAAGATGGAACCCAGGTTTTGTGGGCCCTTCGAGATACTAGCTCGAATTGGACCCATAGCATATCAACTTGCACTTCTAGCTAATCTAAGAATTCATAATGTATTTCATGTTTTGTTGCTCAAAAACTATATTCATGACCCTACTCATAAGATTGATTGGAACTTGGTGTAGGTGGAACCCGAAGGCGATTTCTAGGTGGAACCCCTGCGCATTCTGGACTGGAGAGAAATAACACTTCAGAATAGAGTTGTCGCTCAGGTAAAGGTGCAATGGAAGCACTTTAGTCCTGAGGATGCCACTTGGGAGTTGGAGGGAGATTTGCGGAAATCTCATCCAATCCTATTACAAGAAAGGAACGAACACTGAGGATAGTGTTTTACTGAAGGGGGAAAGGATGTGACATCCCCAAAAACAAAATATTTTTTGAAATTTAAATTTGTTGAAAATTTATTCCGTTTTTAGTAAATTCAAATTTGGAAACTTTTTTCCATTTATGGCAATTCTGAATTTCGAATTTGATATTTGTAATTAATTATTATGACTGTTGGGTAGACATCTGATTAGACTCAACTAACTATTTGACTATGAAACTTGTATAAAAACATAATATTTATATTGATTTCAAGAGGACAAATGGAATAGCCATGTTAAAATCCGCTGACCATAACTCCATGAGTGGGGAACATGTTGGAACTACCTCTAGGTTGATTATTACAAGTGGAAAATCAGTGATTTGGCCATTAGAAGCCCTTGAATATCATGGATTTAGAAAGATGCGAAAATTACCAAGGGAGGGAAAAGACCTAGGCAAATTGATAAATAACATATGTGAGGAGGTAGGACGCTGCCAAGTATGCTAGGAAAGGAGACTATTGATTTTTCCTTGCTGTTATGAACACTACTGAGTGAGTGTGACGCAAGAGGAATTTGTTGGAACTGAAGGACATTTTCAAGGAGAAGTTTTCCAAGTTTTCCCTCATGGATTTATGTTTAGGCTAGGGCGTGAATCGGGCAAGTGATTTTGGCTGCCCTATTCTATGGTTGGGAGGAACATTGTTGTTCCCTTTGTCTTCCCGTGCACTGGTTCTTATATGTAAATCTTCTCCTGCTTTGTTTGAATGATTTGTTTATCTGAAATTATGCATCTAATTGTGCTAAGTTGGAATAATTCCATGGACGACATCTGTTCATAGTATGAAGTTTATAATCAAAGACTAAATTCTAGGAAAGGTTCCTCCTGAAACTAAAATGCTAGGCAAAACTATCTATATACAAATGAACTTCAAAGAACACATCCATCTACAGGATATGTTTAACTCTGTAATCAAAATTCTAGTTAGGATTATCTGTGTATAAATGTGATTGAAAGGAACATATCTATTTATAGGCATATGTTCATTTATGTGACTGAAATATTAAGAAAATCTATCTATGAATAATCAGAGTTGAGTAAGTTTGTACATATATAAATGTTTAGGTGTATCTCTGTAATTAAATTTCAGAAAATCTTATCACTTAGCGGAGACTTCCTTTCTAGTATAACTTGGAATTGAAGAGAAATACGAGACAACATGAATCCTATGGATCATATATATGTTTATATATTATACATATATATTATTTTGGAAATTGTATAGGCGTCACAACAAACCGGAAGTGGACTATCTACAACATAAATAGTTAATATTATATATGTTTGTTCATGTATTATATGAATCATATACTGATCAATAGTATGTACCAAAAACATGTAAACAAAATGCTAGATGCGTAAATACCGATGAAATTGAAAGTTAAAATTCTGGAACCCCTTTTTATATATTATATCCGACACTAGAATCGAAAGTACAATGAAATGGTTTTCTTCAAGAAGTTATATTGATATCAGAATACCGTTGACAGTCAAAATTTAACCATTCTATAATACTCTACTTTCATTATGCAACATGCAAAGAAGAAGAGCCCTGAATCTTGCATTAATTAAACACAAGCAAAAAGTTTGAGCCCAGATTTAGGGTAGATATGAAACTACACAGTCGAGGAAATTATAAATAGTTTATATGGTAGATTATTATAATGATAATTTCCTTACCAAACAAGAATCGAAATTCAAACTGGGTACATTACAATTACAGACCAAGGAAAAAATTTGACCTTTGCATCAGGGACAATTAAATCCTAAAGGGTTTGTGTTAAGGAACCCAAGTACCTTTCCCATGAATACGATGGTCGAGATCCACTCGGGATCATTTTAAATTCTTCTTGATCCAAAAAGGCTCCCTCGAGTCCCTATTGGAACCTTAATTTACACAATCCACAGGCCCTCCATGAAAACTCCACCAGCAAAAGTCAATAGGCGGTTGACTCTACCAGTACAATGTGCCTACGACACCTAGAATAGACTCCCTCTCTCCAACTCCTTTGTGATATGACCATAAACAAGGCCTTAACGCAAACTCCTTTCATGACTCGTGATCTTGTGAGTTAGTGAGTCGAAGACCCTCGACTCTTCTTGCACTTCAAACCTTTGATACCCGAGATGCGATACGGGTATGGCTTCCTCCTCGCTAGTTCCTACTACATATAGCCATGGGCTAGGCTAAACACTAGCACTACTCGCAACTTGCGACTTCACGAGTTGGATTGTTGAACCCTCGTGCTCCTCCTTTGAGAAATCCCAAAGCACAATAAGTCAGTCATGGGTTGACTCCTTCCAAGGTGACGCGTGTACGCCACCTGTTGCCTACTTCTTCCTTTTTATTGTGTTGTATGTTTGCGCCACCTATCAACCATAAGGTCCCCACCTAACGAAAGTGCCATGTGTCACACAAGCCCTCGGCGCTCGACACTTCACGACTTCTACAGTCGAAAAGAAATGCTTCCAACCTTTGAACCCTCGATACGCGATACCACGTGGAGGTTATGATTTGATGGATCTCCTACTCTGAGATCCAACAGTTGGAATGATTTCTCAATATCATCGATCACAAATCCTTGCTCCTCTCAACACTTAGAATTATTTTGTTTAAGAAATAATTTTGGGATCATGAATCCTAATTCCTCCATAGTTCAAGGTCTATATAGTATGAGACATATAAATGTTTGGAAGCTTAGGACTTATAGAAATGTTAGAGTAACGGACAATTATATTAGCATGACCTAGACACCTATATATTGGCTGATTAAAATGGGTAACCATAGTATAAGAAACTTATCAGAGTTTAATACTAGATAAAATGATCATTTTATCCTAAGAACGAATCTATCGAGTTAATTAGGATTAATGTTCTGGAGAAGACGATTTTTTTTTTTTTTGATAAAATTAAGGTATATTATGAATCTATCGAGTGTGCTTGACACATAAAAATGCCCAGTATGAATGTGTGCACATTCCTGAAATGTTTGTGTATTCCTAAAATGCATGAGCTTTCCTAAAAGACGTGCATGTTCCTAAAACGTGTGTGGATTCCTGAAACCCGTATGCACTCCTAAAATGCATGTCCATTTCTAAAATGCGTTCCCATTGCTAAAATCCATGCCCATTCCTAAAATGCGTACATGTTCCTAAAACATGTTGCCATTCCTAAAACGCTTGTGCATTCCTAAAATGTGTGTGCATTCCTAAACACGTGCACATTCCTAAAATGTGTGTGGGTTCTAGGAACACACACACGTGCCTGTTGTGAGTGGATGAGTGCACAACCATAAGGATTTTAAGTCACAAGAGCATGTGCATTCTCCTAATTCAACATATATAGCATTTATTATAAACCAAACATATTTATGAATAAATATGTATAGGGGTTTGGGGACAAATGGGACCTAAGGGCTTAGGATTGAAAGTGTTTTTAAGCATAAAGAAATGGTTAGATCATCAATATGTGGGTGTAAGGCTTGTGGGGAATTTAACAAGAGGTATATTCATATTGAACTTAGGGATAGAGTTTGGAGGGAGTTAATGTTTGAGTATAGGTTATTTCTAGGATTATATGGATCTAGGGGGGTTTAGGTCATGGGACAGGTCATGGTATATGTTAAGATCTAGGTAATGATCTAGGTCATGGTAGAAATCTATCTCTATCTCTATTTCATAGTCTAGGTCATGGTCTAGGTCTAGATATATGTCTATTTTATGGTCAACATTCATGGTCATCATATAGGTCTAAGTCATGGTATAAGTCTAGATATATCTCTATGTCATGGTGGAGAGAGAGGAAGAAAGAGAGTGTGATATGGGGAGAGGGGAAGACAAAGAGAGTGTGTGAGATAGAGGGAGAGGGAGAGAGAGGGGGTGGTTAAAGAGAGATAGAGTAAGAGGAAGGGGTGGTGGAGAGAGGGAATGGGATTTAGATAGAAGAAAAAAGAGGAATGTAAGGAGAGCGGGGAAGAGAGATGGAGGGGGATACATGGAGTGAGAGAGAGACTGTTATATGCAAGAGGTAAAGAGAGAAGGGGGTAGAGATGGATTTTTTTAAAGTGTGAGAGGGTGGTAGAGGAATACCAATACCGGAGGGGTAGAGAGAGAGAGAGGTGGGAGAGAGATGGTATATGTAGAAGAGAGAGAGGAGAGTAAGTGGGGGGGAGGGGGATATATGGAGGGAGGATGGGGGTAGAGAGAGAGAGTGTGAGAGTGCATATATATAAACTGTGTTCCATCATAGATAATCTAGGTCATGTCAAACACTAATTGTGAACAATACAAAATCAAGGAAATTTAAGCTTTTACACTTGTTACCAAGTTGTAAATGGATAATGTCAATAGTGTAATCTTGAATAACATACAAATATATTGGTGTTACATTAATACATAATCTATGCCAATCTCATAAGAAAAAATATCAATCATGTATTTTTGATAATATAAAATCAAACAATTTGAAATCCCACAGAGACATGGGAAATCAAGAATAGAGAAATGGATAGAGATCAAGTCTTGAGGCATTTAAGTGTAGATTATAGGTTATTCCTAGTCTTATATGGAGCTCAGGGGATATAGGTCATGGTATAGGTCAAGATATAGGTCATGATCTAGGTCATGGTCATTTTTATGGTCATGGTATAGGTATAGGTCATGTTATAGCTCTAGCTCTAGGTTTGTGTCATGGTCTAGGTCATGATCTAGGTCATGATCTAGGTCATGGTATAGGTATAATTCTAGGTCTATGTCATGGAATATGCCATGGCTATAGTATAGATATAAGTCATGCTATATTCGTTAGGTCATGTTATATGCTCTAGGTATAGGTCATGATCTATGCTCTAGGTATAGGTCTAGGTCTTTCCATGCCTTTCCATGTCTAGGTCTAGGTCTAGGTCAAGGAAATTTATTTCCTTGAAACGTATCAAAATTTATATACTGTGTGAGATTATAATAAGGAGAGAGAGGAATATATAGAGAGGGGGTAGAGAGAGTGTATGAGAGTGTCATATTCAGAGAGAGGAAGATAGAGAGGGGGGTGGAGAGAGAGGAA
Organism: Picea engelmannii; assembly: GCA_009831015.1. Classification (NCBI taxonomy): domain Eukaryota; kingdom Viridiplantae; phylum Streptophyta; class Pinopsida; order Pinales; family Pinaceae; genus Picea; species Picea engelmannii. Next base: position 21,269 of record ML850134.1, read on the forward strand.
GAAACATAGTGTGAGGGTGGGAGAGAGGAAAACAAAGAGAGTGTGTGAGAGTGAGGGAGAGGGAGAGAGGGAGAGATAGGAATAAGGGAGAGAGGGAAAGGGGGTTTATAGATGAAAAAAGGGAAAGGGGGGAGATTTGGGAAGAGAAAGGGAGGGGGATACAGTGGGAAAGTGAGGGAGGGTTAGATGCAACATGTAAAGAGAGATGGGGGTAGAGAAAAAGAGAGGTCCAGAGTGATATGGAGAGAGAGAGGGAGAAGGGAGATAAGGGGAGGATGGAGAGATAAAAAAAAATAGTGTAAGACAGGTCGAGAGTGAGATGGACATAGAGAGAGGGAGGTAGAACTAGGGAAAAAGAGAAAGAGGTGGGGAGGGGGCGATAAAGAGGTAAATAGAGGGAGTGAGAGTGAGACTAACAACAAGGATAGAGATAAATAGGTGGTAGATGCAGGAGAGAAAGAGAGAATAGATAGTGGGAGGGATGGGGAAAGAGAGAGGCATGAGGGGGTTATAGAGATAATATGTGAGTGTGATAGGGGGAGAGAGAAAGAAAGAGAGGGGGGTTGAACAAAGAGTGTTTGAGAGGGAGGGAGAGGGAGGAAAAGAGAGTGGTTAGAGAGAAATAGAGTGAGAGGAAGGGGGGGAGTGGGAGGGAAAGGGGGTAGATAGAGGTAAAGAGGGAAAGGAGGGAAGAGTGCGGGAGAGAGAAGGAGTGGGATACAAAGTGAGGGGGAGAGAGGGGTGTATGTATGAGAGAGAGAGAGGAGAGATAGTGGGAGAGAGGTAGGGGGAGAGAGAGGGAGGAGGGGGTAGAGGAGAGAGAAAAATAGAGAAGGAGGGAAGGAGAGAGGAAGAGAGGAGGGAGGGAGGGAGTGAGGGAAATTGAGAGAGAGAGGATGGATAGAAATAAATGGAGGGAGAGAGATATAGGGAGATATTCTAAGAGGGGTAGATAGAGAGGGAGTGGGTGTGAGAGTGTGAGGTATGTTGAAGAAAGGTCTAGGTCTAGGTCATGGTCTAATTCTAGGTGTATTTCTAGGTTTAGGTCTAGCTCTAGGTCTTGACATGCCTTGCCATGTCTAGGTCAAGGACATTTATTTCCTTACCATTCCCTTCCTTGCAATGTACCAAACTTGCTAGTGTGTGCGAGTGTGAGAGGGAGAGAGAGGAATACAAAGAGGGGAGGTAGAGAGTGAGTGTGTCAGAGTGTGGGAGGGAGAAGGAGGAAGTCATAGAGGGGGCGGGGGGTAGAAAGTGTGTGTGTGAGAGTGTGGGAGGTAGAGAAAGGAGAAGAGAGGGATATAGAGAGGGGAGATATAAAGTGAGTGTGTTAGAGTGTGGGGGGGAGAGAGAGGAAGACATATAGGGGGCCTATAAAGTGTGTTTGAGAGAGTGTGGGAGGGAGAGAGATCAAGCCATAGAAGGGAAGTAGAGTGGGTGTGTGAGTGTGAGAGGGAGATACAGGAATATAGATAGGGGTATATATAGAGAGAGGTAAATGTAGGATATAGGGGTAGATATATGGGAGATAAATGATATATATGGGGATGGAGGGGGAGAGAGAGTGCATGAGAGTGTGAGAGGGAGAGAGAGAAATAAAAAGAGGAGGATTGGAGAGAGTGTGTGAGAGGGAGGGAGCTAGAGATAGAGAGGGAGGGTAGAGAGAGGGATAGTGACAGGAAGGGAACTAGAGAGGGAGACATAGAGGGGGGGTAGAGAGAGAGTGACAGTAAGGAGGGGATACATGTTAGAATATTATGTATGTTTCATCCTAGATAATTCTACAGTATTTTCATCGAACCATAGGCCCAAAGCCACCCCCGAGCAACTTAACCTTTCCTATATATAATGATTCCATGAAGACACACTAGAACCAATAGATAAACTAAGAGAGCACACCTTCTCCAAGGTAGTGCACAAGTAAGAGTACCAAAATAGATGAACAAGAGTGTGTTGCACCACTGCATCTATTGTGGCTCCTCTTCCATACTTGTGCACTACTTCTATTGCTACTACACTTCTAATATATGAACACTAATTGAGTGAGCATGTTTTTTTCCAAATGAGCTAAAGCACCTTATATTTATACTAATCTGGCCAGGTGAATAGGTGTCTCCTCAAGTAAGGAGGACCTATCCTTTTCTGCATATAATATTTCAATATTACTTATTCTACTAAGCCAACTTGTCTTCTAGGGTTTTCACACATATTTTTAGGTTTTCTCTTGCTTCTAGAATATTCTATTCTAGTCAAAGGCTTATCCATGGAGGTTAATACCTCCCATAGCTACCAAAACATCAACACTCCCTATTGGCTAGAGAGGTATTTAACCATGATGGTCCCTTTTGTCTTCATATCCTTGCTCGTTATGCCATGATCTGCAAATCATGGTTACGCAGACCATGCTATGCGTATATAATTATGTCACACGTGGATACACCTATGTGGACGTGTCAATATCATGTAGGGGACACAACCCACTAGAGAAAACTAGAGCTACACCTTGTAGTGTGTGCCACCATATTTGTCATGGGATACACTCGCAAGACATGCTCACCCATGGATACACCCATGTCATGATTATCATCATCACTATCATCATTATTTGTCCATATCACATGGCATGGGAAATACCTACATGGTCTTGCAGACATGTAGCATCACCAAAGATACCCATGCTATCTCATGATCACCCAGATCATATTACGAGTAACACCATCATATCCATATAGGTTCTCAACTATAGCACTAGAGTACTAGACTGTCTCAATAGTGTAGAAACAACTCAATATACTAGACCATCTCACTCAAGTAGCCTACAACTCATAATATATCCTACAACTTAGCACAAGGCCTACAACTCAACATGAATCCTACAACTCGGCATGAATCCTACAACTCGACACAAGGCCTACAAATCAACAAAAATCCTACAACTTGACATGAAGCCTACAACCCGTCACAAGGCCTACAACTCGGCACGAAGCCTACAAATCGGCACAAAGGCCTACAAATTGGAATGAAGCCTACAACTTGACAGAAAGACCTCCAACTCATCATGAAGCCTACAACTTGACAGAAAGACCTCCAACTCATCATGAAGCCTACAACTCAACACAAAGGCCTACAACTAGACATGAATCCTACAATATCATTCTTTTCAAATTCTTCCATCATCCCTCTAATTGAGAGAATCCTCGAACCACGCTCCCATCCATTACATTCTCCTATGCATCCTACAAAGTGTCACAAAACCTTGCTTCTTCTTGATCACTGGCTACCTATAAAGTTTGACTCCTTGTGAGTCCTTTCAAGTCTTTGTTTTTGTGGTAACCTTTATGGAATACGTAGGATAACCTGCCCAAAACAAGAAAAACAAGAGAAAAAGTATTTCCAATATAATAGCATTTTATACAAAAATATATTGATTTCACAGTAATTCATTATAACATTACCAAGGTGTCCTTCCTGAGAACAAGAAAAATAAATCTCTCCTAGAGAAAATGTTAGTTCATATTGCAATTAAGTACCATAAGAATGTATATTAATAGTACATGGTACTAAGTATTCATTGGTTCCTAGCATTAATAAAATCTAAAGGATTTCAATACTAAAGAAATAATAAAAATTTCAAGCCTGATGTGCAAACCTGGAGTATGGCTATTGTTCCATTGGAGTTGTTTTTCTTCTTAGACAAGTATTCTTTCCAACCTAGAGAGTGTGTTGTTCATCTGAATGTATTAGATCTGAGATCTTTTTGGCTCTATGATTGTTTCTTGGACAAATATCCCTTCTCTTTCTAGATATTTATATCTACAATAGTTTCTTTCTATTGTTTCTCCTACTCCACATTCATGTTCTTGGAATCTCCAAAAATCAAACTCTTCATCCTTTGACTCCTGCTCTTCAATCTGTGGTTCCATAATTTTTCCCTTTGTTCTTTGTAAGGAGGATGTCAATCCTTGTAGTCCATGTTGTACCAAGAGACCATGCTTCTACTATCCCACTGTAATTTTATGGAGGAAGTCATGAGTGTTTTTTACTTTGAACTTGACTGGTCATTTGAATTTGACCAGTCAAACTTTAGCGTTGACCAATCAAACTTTGATTTGACCAGTTGAACATTGAATTTGACCCAAAAAATAAACTTTGAGTTGGCCGAGGTCACCAGGAGATGCACTAGGTTAGGGAACACTAGGATATCCAAGAATTATTCCAAACGCTTCATTTAAAGTTCCTGAACAATTAGGGTAAAGTTTTTTGTTGCTGTAAGATCATAAACCCTAGATGCAACTGGAATTGTGCTACAATAAGCTTGATAGAGAGATACTAATATACCTTCCAGTGGTTATACCATTCTGAAGATGGTGTGGGCCCATAACCTATTATAATATTTTGATTGTTTGACCATAGATAATGCTACACCATTGCCACCCAACCATAGGCACAAAGCCACCCTTGAGCACCTTAACCTTTTCTAGATAGAATGATTATGGGAAGACACACTAGAACCAATAGATAAACCAAGAGAGTTCAGCTTCTTAAAGGTAGCACACAAGTAAGAGTACAAAAAATGTTGAAAAAGAGTGTGTTGAACCATTGCAAATGTTGTTACTCCTATTCTATACTTGCGCACTACTTCTACTGCTACTGCACTTATAATATATGGGCAAAAACTGAGTGACTGTTTGTTTTTCCAAATGAGATAAATAACCTTATATTTATATTAATATGTCCAGGGGAATAGATTTCTCTTCAATAAAGGTCAACCTATCCTTTTCTGCATATAATACTTTGATATTACTTATTCTGTTAAGTCGAATTGTCTTCTAGGTTTTCACACAGATGTTTGGGTTTTCTCTTTCTTCTAGAATATTATATTCTAGTCAAAGGTTTATCCATGGAGGTTAATACTTCACATAGCTACCAAAAGATCAACAATAGAGAGGGAGACAAGGAGGGAGCATAGAGATAGAAATAATTGAAAAGAGAGAGAGTGAGACTAATACTAACAACGAGGAGAGAGAGAAAGGGTGGGAGAGAGGTGGAAGTGAGAGGGGGGAATAATGGGGGAGGGAGGGACAAAGGGGCAAAGGGAGAGAGAAATATAGTGAAATATAGAGAGTGGAAGAGGGGGGGATAGAGAGGGAGTGGGTGTGAGAGTCTGAGGCATGTTAATGAAAGGTTTAGGTATAGGTCTTTCCATTCCTTGTGATGTCTAAGTATTTCCATTTCTAGGTCTTAACATCTATAGAAGTGAAAGAGGGAGAGAGAGGGAGACAAAAATGGGCGGTAGATGTTGGATCATGTTGTCATTGATGCTAATGGTTTGTCATTGATACCAATGGTTTGTCATTGATGCCAATGGTTTGATTATTAGGGATATTGTTGGATCATATGTAAATGGTTTGGTTTGATTGATGTCATTGATTGATGTCAAGTAATTGATTGATATGATGCCCTTGATAAGAATGATATATGTCCAAGTGGAAACCAATCGATGCAAAGATGAATCATTAGTGTCTTATCATGGTTTATAAGGTGAAAAAATGGATGAACTGCAAAGTGGTCCCCTTATGGTGAAATCCCTCACGAGAGGATGCTTTATGGAATGAGTTATCCTAGAAGAATGGTTGGAGGACCAATGATTGTATGTGGAATAATGATATGAAGATCAATGAATTTGTTGGTGAAACTATCCTAGATAGATAGTGCATGTCATGCCATTTCCGGTGGTATGTGGAATGTCACATAACTCCTCATGATTTGAGAGTTATGGTCTTATGAAGTTGGAGGACCCCCATATCAAGGCTTGAAACCCCAAAAGGTCAAAGAAGTAAAAGTTCTTGAAAAGAAGATATCATTATTTAAATGATAAATTAAAGTGACAAAATCAAGATGGATTATTTAAATGATAAAGCAAAGTGACAAAATCAACAAGGAATATTTAAATGATAAAGTATTGGAGAAATTTCTATTCATGGAAAGTGGTTAACCCTAAAATAAGGAAAATAGGTTAAGTGACCTAGAAATGGGTTAAGTAACCTAAAAATGGGTTAAGTGA
>ML850134.1:35409-47184 GCA_009831015.1 Picea engelmannii
TCTCTCATTTTACATCACACTTGAGAATATTGAATATATATAGGTGTCTGAGGTAACCAAAGGATATCTAAGGCTAATTTCTAAGGGATGGTGAAGAAAAGAAGGTCGAAATTCAAGGAAGGATAAATTATTTTGATGATGCTTTCTAAGGTATGTTATTTACAGGCCATCTCACCATTTTCTAAATAACGTTTTTTCTATAACGCTTCAGACCCTGAAATTGATATTCCATTGAGGAAACATATCCAAATATCTATGGTAATAAATTCATCTTGTGGTTCATTTTATTTTTGAAGTTACACTCCGTGGAAAATAGGGTTTGTGGTTAGTCTGGAAACAAGTCTAAAACAGGTGTTTTGGGTAAAAACGTCATAAATTATTCATTATAGATCCAAATTTAGTAATACCAAATGTGTTGGTTAGAGTACATTATTAAGTATGTTTTGTAACAGTTTGAGATATATTCAACAAATATTCCATGCAGGGCACGCTATACAAGGTCTCTCTCTATAATAATCTACAATTCACCAAGGTATGCCATTCTTGCTATAACTCCTTTTCTGAGAGTTTCCAAGTAGTGAAACCTGGAGGAATTTCATAAATCACACTAAAAAACATTTTGTATCAGTTTCATATATTTATTCATTACATGTACAAAGTTATGATTATTTCAAGTTAGGGTTGTTGACTAATCCAAAACTAGGCATATAAGACTAAAGAAAAGTTTGTTGAAAATGCTAGTCTCTTGTTGTTAAAGTTAAGGAAGGTTTGCAGGAATGTGATCATATACACCAGGTCTATTACATAGTTACAAATCAGATTTGGATGATGAAATTTATGAGGGCATTTGGTTGAGGTACATGTCGGGTACATGGTTGAGACAAGTAGTTGATGAGTTCACACATACATGAGGTGTATAGTTGATGATGATGGTACATATTGATGAGTAGTTGATACATGATTGTTACATACTTGGTACATGGTTGGAGGCACTTGTTAGTAGTATTGTTGACACATGGTCTATGGATGATGTAGCATACTTGTGTTATTATAAGCACATATTTATCTTGGTGATGATTATGAGTTGTTGTGTTATACTTGGTTGATGCACATCTTTGAGAGTTGTCTTGGTGAGTAGATCTGATTTGGTTGATAAAATTGATGAGATAGGTTGTTGTGATAGGTTGTTTGGAAAAGTTGTTGTGACAGGTTATTTGTACAGGTTTGGTGCATGGTTGATGCAATTGTTCATGGTACAGGTTGAGGTATAGGTTGGTGCATGGTTGATGCACTTGTTTATGATACAGGTTAGTGCATGGTTGATTCACTTGTTTATGGTATAGGTTGATTACAGGTTGAGGTACATGTTAATGCATGGTTCAGGTTATTGGTATAGGTTGATTGGTACAAGCTTACAATAGTATATCTCACAGTGATAGTGTGACAGTGGTTCCATCATTCTACTTATATGTTAGGGTGGTTGGATGGGGCAAGTACAAGTGGTTGTATCCACCTTCCATTTGTAGCCGGAGAACATAGGGGGTTGTAGCCTCCTTTTGGTTGTAGCCAGATAATTAGGGAGTTGGAGTTTCCCTCAGGTTGTATCCTAAGAAACTAGGGTGTTGGAGCCTCCTTCTAATTGCAGCTGGAAAACAAAGGAAGTTGGTGCTTCCAATGAATGTAATTCTTCATATAAGAAAAAGCATTCCGTGGTTTTCTCCCACTTTGGGTTTCCACGTAAAAAACCGGTGTACTATGTATGTGTATGATTGTTCATTTGTTCACTGTTTATTTACTCTACAGTTATTGGATGATAATGCTACATTGATATAACACTTGGAATATATGGTTAAAAAGGATTAAATTTCTCTATTACTGATTCACCCCTCACTCTCAGTAATCCAACAAGGAGAATAAGGAATAAAATATTCAGAAGAGCAGGATAACAAGGAAGATATTAAATAAGAAGAAGTAGAAGAAGAACCACAAGAAGAAGAGAATATAGAAGCAAAACAACAGGAATATTTTCATAAAATACCTCCCTGGACACATATCCAACGATTATAGAAAAATCATCCACCAGAAAAAATTATTGTCAATAAATATGAAGGAGTTGAAACCCAAAGAAGAATAATTTCACCAAAACAACAACACCTAGAATTTTTATGTACAGGTGAAGGAAAATGTTTTGAAGAGGCCAACAAGGATGAACATAGGATCAATGCTATGGATGAATAATTGGATCAGATAGATAATAATGACATAGGTGTATTGGTTCCAAGATCGAAGAACCATAACATGATTGGTACAAAGTGGGTTTTCCGAAACAAATTGAATGAGGATGGATAGGTAACAAGAAACAAAGCAATGTTAGTATGAAAATGATATGCTCATATTGAAGGTATATATTTTGAAGAGAACTTTGACCCGGTTGGGAGGATGGAAGCAATAAGATTGATTGTATCCTATGCATGTTCCAAAAGAATCAAGGTGTATCAAATGGATGCTAAGTCAGCCTTTATTAATGGAGAATTAGAAAAAAAAGTCTACATCGAACATCCATAAAGACTTCTATTGTTAGAAAAGGAATATTTTTTTTGCAGGCTGAAGAAAGTATTGTGTGGAATCAAGAAGGACCCCAGAGCATGGTATTCAAGACTCGACATGTATCTATAGAAACAAGGATTTATGATGCAGGAGCATCGCTCACTCATCAAGCAAGCCAGCGTGGAGCGGAAGACAGCTGGACAGTGCCAGCACAAATTTTGAAACACCTTTATATTTGTTGTGCCAAACATTAATGTGTGGATTTAATGAAGCACACTTGTGTATTGTAAATGGACCTTGAGTGGATAGCTCACGTCCTTAGGTAGATGAGGCATTTAATAGATTTAATGTAAAGTAGATAGAATATTTAATTCTAGATTTGATAGCTTAGGAATTTGAGAGGGAGAACGGATATAGACACCCTCCTTTGTACATTGTAACATTATCAAGAATTCAGAAGAGAGAAGAGAAAGCAGAGAAGTGTATGAAGAAATTTCATGTACAGATATTGAATTAATAGAAGAAAGCTTTGATTCAATTCCATGGTTGTGTTATTCTCTGTGTATTGTTGATATTATGCTCATGAATGTTTTCTTCTTGTCATGCATTTGCTTTTATATGCTGTGTATGTGATTTCATGGTTGAAGTGAAGTCTGTGAGAACAAGGATTTAGTTTCAATTGTTTCTCTATCTTGGACCAGAGAATTCCTGCAAGGAGTGCAGTCGAATCGTCCGCAAGGAGTGCGTTGACAGAAGGATTCAAGAAGAGAGAACTTTTGTTCTAAGTTCTCAAAAGTGAAAAGTTGGCATCGAAGCCATGCAAGGAGTGCGAAGGCTAGATGAAATCTCAGAGTTGCGATTCTGAGAAAAGAGATTGAAGGATTTCTGCTACAGGAGTGCGCAGGATCAAAGACTACAACTCTTAGCTGTGGTTGAAGATTTGCCGCAAGGAATGTGTGCAAGGAGTTTCCTGAAGGGACTCGAAAGATGCGAGAGGAGTTCAGGAAGGATAAGCCTTTGAATTTGTCAAAGGACAATATAGAAAAGTCGTGCTTGGAAGGCTTGCGGGGAAAGTTGCAGGTTTGCGCGCAGGGTGGAGAGTTCTGCGAAAGAACGCCCCATCCTTTTCGTGGAGTTCCAATTGAAAAGATGGACGAACGAAATCCTCTGAGGAGATTTTGCGAAGCACCGAGGATCATTGGATATTGAGAGCGTAAGGAGACTATAGTGCAGGAGTGGAAGAAGGTTCGAAGTTCGAGGAGGCAGGAGCCGTCGATCGGGATCACGAGGAGCGCAGATTCTACTCATGGATCGGTATATCGGAAGTTCGTGAGGTAAGACTCCAACCCTTCGAAGTGGAAGTCGCGATATAGCGAGACGCGAAGTCCTGACGATTGTGTGGATTTTGTGGGCCATAGGAGATAGTGGAAGACAGGTGGCATAACCCATCGGAGGTTTGGCATCTCGGGCCTCGGGAGTCGAGGAAGGAGTCACTTGGTTTTTCAAGTGGTGAAGTTTCGAGGGACCGAGATCACGAGTTTGGCATTTTGGAATCTCGTGTATCGGGGATTGGAAATCCAAGCGCTTGGGGTCGCGAGTGGCGAGATTATGATAAGGATAGAGGTCCTGACAAGGCGAGAGAAAGTCAGCGAGGCTGATACATCGGGTCTCAGAGACTCGAGAGTATATTGAGCATTCGTGAACTCGCGAAGCTGCGAAGTTCCGATCCTCCGAGTGTAGAAAAGGAGGATTGCATGGAGTGAAACTGTGGGTGCAGATTTCCCGAGAGGGAAATAAAAGAGTGGTTTATCTCTTTGGGTCAAGGGAAGAGAAGGTCCTGGTGAGAATGATCGTGCTCTGAGGAGTGTGGTTGCACCAGAGTGGTATTAGAGCAACAATTATCTTTTCTTTCTGTAGCAGAGAAGGGACTACATCATGCTACCGAGGAGGGAAAGGTAGTCACCTGACCTAGTGGACAGGGAGGTGCGAAGAAGAGGTAGGCCAGCAGGAAATCAAGAAATGGAGTGGCAGATGAGAGATCTCCGAGCAAGACTTGAAGATATGGAGACAGCTCAAAGACGCAGAGTTGGTGCAGGGGATATTAGTGATTCTGAAGTTGAAGAGGAAGCTGGACATGAAAAAGAAGTCATAGAAGAAGATGCATCAACTGAGCGATTGATGAAAGCCATTGCCAGGATGGGTGCGAAGGCGAAGATGGACATTCTAGTCTACGAAGGTAATCTGGATGCAAAGGAGCTATTAGATTGGATAAGAGCTCTTGACACCTACTTCGATTATGAGGATATCGAAGAGGACAAGAAAGTCAAGCATGTTTTCACACGCTTGAAAGGAGATGCAACATTGTGGTGGGACGAGCTACAAGCTGACAGATGCTACAAAGGTAAGAAGAAGATCAAAAGCTGGGATCGAATGATCGCGAAGATGAAGGCGAAATTCATCCCCAGAGATTACCAAATTACTCTGTTCAAGAGGATGCAGAACCTAAGATAGAAACTGATGACAATGAAAGAATACACTGAAGAATTCTATCGACTGAACATCAGAGCAGGTCATCGTGAAAGCAATGACGAAAATGTTGCCAGATATCTGAATGGTCTGAGATATGACATTCAGGATGAATTAACCATGGTTACCATTAGAACGGTTGAGGATGCTTACCAGATGGCTCTGAAAGCCGAGGAGAAGCTGAGACGTAAGCAAGGACAGCGAGGGTGAGGCAGGAGTCAGCCCAAAGGCAAGGCAGTTGCCCAGGAGAAATATCAGAAGCCCAAGGAGGAATGGAAGAAACCTCAGGGTGAAGCTGAAAAAGGTGGAACCTCACAGAGGCAGCCATATGTTGAGCCGAGAAGACAACAACATGATCAACGAGGAGATTATGCTGATGCAAACACTCTTCCTCGTACTAGAGGTCGAGGTAGAGGAAGAGGAGGAGTTATCACATGTTTCACATGTGGAAAGAATGGGCATGAGTCATTTGAGTGTCCAGAGAAAAAGAAGGATAGTGGAGAAGCTCACATCACTGAAGCGCAAAGGCGTGATGTTGAGAAGGAAGACACTGAAATAGGAAGGCCACTAACGGTGCAAAAAGTTCTCTTAACACCCGAGAAGGAGGTGGAGGACGCTGCTCAGAGGACCAGACTTTTCAGAACCACGTGCAAGACCAAGGATAGAAAGTGCAAGGTTATTGTTGACAGGGGAAGCACCGACAATCTCGTTTCAACCGAGATGGTGGAAAAGTTGGAACTAGAGACGACTCATCACCCGAGTCCATACAAAGTTTCATGGCTACAGAAGGGACATTAGGTGAGTGTCACTAAATAGTGTTTAGTTGAATTCAAGATAGGTGGGTACAATGATAAGATTTTATGTGATGTTATTCCCATGGATGTATGTCATTTGTTGCTGGGTAGACCATGGAAATATGACAGAAATGTTGTTCATGATGGGCGAATGAACACATATACTTTGGAGAAGGATGGGAGGACACACAGGTTTCTTCCGATAAAATATAAGGAGGTGAAGACGAAAGTAAGCAACACAATACTTCTCATGAGTGGGAAGGATCTTCTCACAAAGATGGAGAAGAAAGAAAATCCACAATTCTTTGTGGTCAGGAAGCCGAGGATTGTTCTGACTAGCACAAGAGTAGATGACTTACCAGATGAGATTCAAGAACTGCTGGAAGAGTTCGCTGATATCATCGTGGATGAATTACCTCATTTGTTGCCACCAATGAAGAGTGTGAGTCATCATATTGATCTCATACCAGGAGCCAGTTTACCGAACAAAGCTGCGTATAGATTGACACCGCAAGAAAATGAAGAGGTAAAGAACCAGGTTCAGGATTTGCTAAATAAAGGATTGGTCAGAGAAAGCTTGAGTCTGTGTGCTGTTCTGACAGTGCTCAGTTTGAAGAAAGATGGAGGCTGGAGGATGTGTACCAACTCAAGAGCGATCAACAAAATTACCATCAGGTACAGATTTTCACTGTCGAGAATGGACGATCTGATGGATTGCCTGAGTGGGGCAAATTATTTTTTGAAGATTGATCTCAAGAGCGGATATCACCAGATTTGCATGAGGGAAGGTGATGAGTGGAAGATAGCCTTGAAGACAAATGAAGGATTGTATGAGTGGCTAGTCATGTCGTTTGGCTTGAAAAGCGCACCAAGTACTTTCATGAGGCTGATGAATGAAGTCCTGAGGGAGTTCATCGGAAAATTTGTCGTCGTATATCTGGATGACATACTGATTTTCAGTAAGACAAAGGCTGAACATTTGAAACATTTGGCCATTGTGATGAGGAAGCTACAACAAGAGAAGTTGTTGATTAATATGAAGAAATATTCATTCATGAAGAAAGAGCTCATTTATTTGGGTTTTGTTAAATCAGCGAATGAGTTGAAAATGGATTCGAGTAAAGTCAAAGTGATCAAGAATTGGCCATCACCTAGAAATGTTTTCGAGGTGAGAAGTTTTCATGGTTTGGCTAGTTTCTATCGAAAGTTCATTAGGAATTTCAGTGGAATTAGCACAGCAATGATGGATACAGTGAAGAAGCGACATAAGACTTTTCATTGGACAATGGAGGCTGAGAAAAGCTTCAATCTGTTGAAGCAGAAGATCACCGAGCAACCAATTTTGGTGTTGCCAGATTTTCAGAAGACATTCCAGGTGAAATGTGATGTGAGTGAATTTTCCATAGGAGCGGTCTTGAGTCAGGAGGACAAACCAGTTGCATATTTTAGTGAGAAGCTGGATGAAGCAAAACTGAAATACTCCACGTATGATAAGGAATTTTATGCTATCATACAGGCGTTGAAAAAGTGGAGGCATTACTTAATCCCAAAAGAGTTTGTATTGTACAGTGATAATCATGCATTACAGTTTGTGAGTCAACAGGAGAATTTGAATTAGAAACATGCAAAATAGGTAGAGTATATGAAGAACTTTACGTTTGTGATTAAACACATTTCAGGAACTGCTAACAAAGTGGCTAATGCTTTGAGCAGGAAATGTTTGTTGCTGCAGGAGTTCCGAGTCAAAACATTGGGTTTTGAAAACCTGAGGGACATGTATGCAGGAGATGCAGATTTCAGAGAAGCATATGAAGCAGCTGAGAATCCAGTTCTCAGAGATTGGAGCCCTTGGATAGATTATATGCTCCAGGAGGGATTGTTGTTCAAAGGCAATCAACTGTGTATTCCAAATTGCTCCATGAGTGAGAATCTGTTAAAAGAAAAACACAGTGGAGGCTTGGCAGGTCATTTTGGACATGACAAGACATTCACCAAGTTGAGCGAATCATATTTTTGGCCAGGCATTCGAGCAGAGGTCAAGCGATTTGTTGATAGATGAAGAATTTGTCAGCATTCGAAGGGGAGAAAGAAGAATACGGTTTTTTATCAGCCATTGCCCATACCCGAGAGGCCATGGGAGGCGATAAGCATGGATTTTGTATTAGGACTTGCCCAGGATGCAAAGAGGTGTTGATTCCATCTTTGTGGTGGTGGACAGGTTTTCTAAGATGGAACATTTCATTCCATGCCAGAAGACCAGTGATGCGACTCACATCGCGAATTTGTTTTTCAAGGAGGTCATTCGACTCCATGGATTTCCAAGAAGCATAGTCTCAGACAGGGATACAAAATTCATAGGTCATTTTTGGAGGACGCTATGGAAGAAGCTAGGAACTAACTTCGCATTTAGTTCTACTTATCATCCTCAGACAGACGGACAAACGGAAGTCGTCAACAAAAGTCTGGGAGATTTATTGAGAAGCTTGGTGACAGAGCACCATAGCAGCTGGGACAATGTGTTGCCTCAGGAGGAGTTTGCGTACAACGATTCAGTGAATCAGAGCACAGGAAAGAGTCCATTTCAGATTGTGTATGGGACGCAACCGAGGGGATTTTTTGAACTCAGGGAGTCAGAACAGACTGCAACTAGCAGTGCTAGCGCAGAAGAGTTCGCTGAGGTGATGAAAGAACTTCACAGTAAGGTGAAGCAACGACTGATAAATTCAAACCAGGAATATAAGCGCAGAGCGGATCAACATCGGATACAACTTCAGTTTGAAGTTGGCGATCTAGTTCTGGCACATCTGAGGAAGGAAATGTTCCTGAGGGGAACATACAACAAGATTAAGATGAAAAAAATCAGACCTTATAGAGTTTTGAAGAAATTCAGAGAGAATGCTTATGAGATTGAGTTGTCGGATGGCATCGGAATATCTCCAATATTTAACATTGCAGATTTATACCCATATAGGGCTGGAGAAACAGAGGCTGGAACCAAGGGACCAGTAGTCCAGTGGGTGAAACAATTACCAGTAGCAGAAAATCCACAGATGGAATGCATACTGGACAAGCAAGTAGGTAAGAAGACCAGGAGAAAAGAATACTATGAGTATCTGGTCAAATGGAAGAATCACCCAATGGAAGATGCCAGCTGGGAAACTGAAGTAGTAATACAAAAGCATGGACATACTGTACAGGAGCTCATGGACAGGATCCCATGAAATTTTTCAAGCGAGGGAGTATGATGCAGGAGCATCGCTTACTCATCAAGCGAGCCAGCGTGGAGTGGAAGACAGCTGGACAGCGCCAGCACAAATTTTGAAACACCTTGATATTTGTTACGCCAAACATTAATGTGTGGATTTAATGAAGTGCACTTATCTATTGTAAATGGACCTTGAGTGGATAGCTCACGTCCTTAGGTAGATGAGGCATTTAATAGATTTAATGTAAAGTAGATTGAATATTTAATTCTAGATTTGATAGCTTAGGAATTCGAGAGGGAGAACAGATATAGACACCCTCCTTTGTATATTGTAACATTATCAAGCATTCAGAAGAGAGAAGAGCAAGCAAAGAAGTGTATGAAGAACTTCCATATACAGATATTGAATTAATAGAAGAAAGCTTTGATTCAATTCCATGGTTGTGTTATTCTCTATGTATTGTTGATATTATGCTCATGAATGTTTTCTTCTTGTCATACATTTGCTTTTATATGCTGTGTATGTGATTTCATGGTTGAAGTGAAGTCTGTGAGAACAAGGAGTTAGTTTCAATTGTTTCTCTATCTTGGACCAGAGAATTCCTGCAAGGAGTGCAATCAAATCGTCCGCAAGGAGTGCGTTGACAGAAGGGTTCAAGAAGAGAGAAATTTTGTTCTAAGTTCTCAAAAGTGAAAAGTTGGCACTGAAGTCGTGCAAGGAGTGCGAAGGCTAGAAAAAATATCAGAGTTGTGATTCTAAGAAAAGAGATTGAAGGATTTCTGCTGCAGGAGTGCGTAGGATCAAAGACTACAACTCTTAGCTCTGGTTGAAGATTTGCCACAAGGAGTGTGTGCAAGGAGTTTCTTGAAGGGTCTCAAAAGCTGCGAGAGGAGCTCAGGAAGGAGAAGCCTTCGAATTTGTCGAAGGAGAATATAGAAAATTTGTGCTTGGAAGGCTTGTAGGGAAAGTTGTAGGTTTGCGCGCAGGGTGGTGAGTTCTGCGAAAGAACGCGCCATCCTTTTCGTGGAATTCCAATTGAAAAGACGGACGAACGAAATCCTCTAAGGAGATTTCGCAAAGCACCGAGGATCGTTGGATCTTGCGAGCGTGAGGAGACTATAGTGTAGGAGCGGAAGAAGGTTCGAATTTCGGGGAGGAAAGAGCCGTCGATCGGGATCACGAGGAGCGTGGGTTCTACTCGTGGATCGATATATCGAGAGTTCGTGAGGTAAGACTCCAACCCTTTGAAGCGGAAGTCGCGATATAGCGAGACGTGAAGTCTCGACGATTGCGTGGATTTTGTGGGCCACAGGAGATAGTGGAAGACAGGTGGCATAACCCATCGGAGGTTCGGCATCTCGGGCCTCGGGAGTTGAGGAAGGAGTCACTTGGTTGTGTGAGTAGCGAAGTTCCAAGGGAGCGAGATCGCGAGTTCAGCATTTCGACGTCTCGTGTATCAGGGATTGGAAATCCGAGCGCTTGGGGTCGCGAGTGGCGAGATCGGGATAAGGACAGAGGTCCTGACAAGGCGAGAGAAAGTCAGCGAGGCTGATACATTGGGTCTCGGAGACTCGAGAGTATATTGAGCATTCGTGAACTCGCGAAGCTACGAAGTCCCGATCCTCCCAGTGCAGAAAAGGAGGATTGCGCGGAGTGAAACTGTGGGTGCAGATTTCCTAAGAGGGAAATAAAAGAGTGGTTTATCTCTTTGGGCTGAGGGAAGAGAAGGTCCTGGTGAGAGTGATCGTGCTTCGAGGAGTGCAGTTGTGCCAATTTAGGATGGGAAATGCAGACACCAATCTCTACATAAAAGTGGATTGAGATAGTATTTTGATAATTGAAGTTTATGTAGATGACATTATATTCGTAAGTGATGATGGAAAGATGATTCAAAAGTTTTCCATAGATATGAAAAATGAGTTTGAAATGTATTTTCTCAGTGATTTGAATTTATTTTTGGTATTATAGATATGTCAGCATGATAAAGGTGTTTTCATATCTCAAACCAAGTATATCAGAGAAACGCTAAAGAATTTTGGAATGGAAGATTGCAAGCCCGTAAGTACTCCTATGCAGACCAATTGCAAGTTAAGCAAGATGATGATTGTAAAGATGCAGATCAAAGACTTTGTACATCAATGATTGACATATTCATTATGTGAAAATGTCAAGACTAGATGTGATGAAAGTAGTTGGACAAGTTGTGAGATTTCAAGAAACACTGAAATAAGCACATGTTATGGTAGTAAAGAGAATATTCGAATATCTAAAGGAAACAAAACATTTTGGATTATGGTATCCAAAAGGGAATGATCTATATTTCATCGCCTACACATATGCATATTTGGAAGGTAGAATTGATGATAGAATAATTACAAGTGTAGAAAAGTTCTACTTAGGTCAGTCTCTAGTATCATGGCTAAGAAAGAAAAAATCATCAGTATCTTTGTCCACAACAGAAGCATAATATATTGTAGTGTAAACATGTTTCACTCATGTTCTCTAAATGAAGTAGACCCTGTAGGATATACAAGTGAAGTATGATGTGTTAAGAACCAAATATCAATATATCATATAAAAACCTCAGAATAAGTACTCAACACCTTGAAAAAGAGAGAAATTCAGATAATAAGCCTCTTTGAGGGGGAAACCTCCTTATGCCCACATAAATGTACAATTCCAAGATGATTCTAAATGAAAAT
>ML850134.1:48003-67643 GCA_009831015.1 Picea engelmannii
CCTCTGGAGTCCATGAAAATGCATCCTTCTTAGTTAGTGTCATTAAAGGTGCTTCTATTCTTCCATAGTGCCAAACAAACTTGTGGTAGTAACCTGTCAAACCCAAAAATCCTCTACGATTCTTCAATGTTTTGGCAATCGGCCAGTCCATAATGGCCTTAATCTTGTTAGGGTCTACCTTAACACCTGCATGAGATACAATATGACCCAAATACTCTACCTCCTTCACTACAAAGAAACATTTGGATGGTTTGGCATATAATTGTTTCTCCTTTAGTAGTTGTAGCACCTTGTCAACATGTTGCACATGATTCTCCCAAGACTTGCTATAGATTAGTATATCATCAACAAATACTAACACAAATTTTCGAAGGAAGGGCTTGAAAATGGAATTCATCAACCCTTGGAATGTGGAAGGTGCATTTGTAAGGCCAAACGACATGACCAAAAATTCATAATGGCCTTCATGAGTTCGGAATTTTTTTTTTGGGATATCTTCTTCCTTCATTATAATATGATGATACCCTGAATGGAGATCCAATTTTTTGAAATAGATTGGTCCATGTAGTTCATCTAACAATTCATCAATGACGAGAATAGGAAACTTATCTTTAATAGTGATCTTGTTGAGCTCTCTATAATCTGGACACATACTCCATGAGCTATCTTTCTTGAATACCATTACCACTGGTGCAGAGTAAGAACTTTGGCTAGGTCTAATAATGACATCCTCTAACATTTCTTCAACCACGCACTCAATTTCACTCTTCTGGGCATAAGGGTATCTATATGGCCTGACGTTAGGAGGAACCCTCCCAGGAATTAGGTAAATTTTATGATCATGATTTCGAGTGGGTGGAAGACCTTTGGGAATATCTTCAAATACTTTGGAATGCTTATCAATGATGCCTTGGAGATATTGAGGAATAGATGGCTTAGATGTTTGAACATCTAGTCAGAATAGTTGTGAAATAATTCCTTGATGCCCCTTTTTCAATAATTTTGTCATGCCATTAGAGCTTATCACCTTACTGGGTTTCCCTGTGATACCTCTCAACTCAATTTCATTTCCTTCCAATGAAAATTTCATGAAAAGTTCTTGAAAATTAAAATCCATTGTTCCTAATGATTGTAACCATTGGATTCCTAGTACAACATCAGTACCACCCATGGGTATAGAAATCATTGGAATATTCATTACATATTCTCCCATAGTAATATTGATCTTATTGTATTTTCCTGAGAAATTTATAGTTCCTCCATCTACAATCATTACTTGAAACTCTGGCACTGGATATACAAAGAAATTGGGAGCTTTGGCTAATTTATAGTGAATGAAATTATGAGTACTACCAAAATCAATTAGGACTATTACCTTTTTCTTTTTGATGTATCCTTCGATCTTGAGGGTTTGAGGAGTGCCAATTCTATCCAAATCATTACACGATATCGTGGGAGTCAACTCTTCAGATGAAATTGATTCTACTTTTTCTTCTTGAGATGGTTTTTGTTCTTGTTCTTCTTCCTCTTCACAATATGTGTAGAATAATTTATTCTCACCACACTTATGTCCCTTACTGTACTTGTTGTCACAATTAAAGCATAAACCTTTTGCTTTTCTTTCCTCCAATTTTTGAGGTGTCAACCTTGTAGGTTGAGGTGTTTTAGAAGAAGAGCCTTATTCTCTCTATAGATGTTGGGATTGGTACTTCTAGTAGCCATAGCCATATTTTTACTTTCAACATTTCTTTCCACCTTAAATGCATTCTCCAATGATTTGGGTTCCCAAAGGTGAACCTCATGTTGAATTTTATCCTTTAAAGTTCCTATGAATAAATCAATCAAGTGCTCATCTGGAATATCTGTTACCTTTATATTCAATCTTTGGAAGTTTTCAATGTGCTCTGTAACTAAACCCTTTTGCTTGAGATTTATCAATTGGCTAAAGAAGGTATTGCTCCTTGTATCCTCATAGTGTGCTATCATTTCTTCCATGAAAATTGTCCAAGTGATGAGTGATTTGTGAGAACAAAGCCATCGATACCATAAAAATTTATTGGGTTCTAAATATAAAGAAGCAATTCTTACCTTTTGTGTATGTGGCACATTATGTAGATCAAAGAATTGCTCCATCTGAAGTATCCATGTGATTGGGTGTTTTCCATCAAACTTCCTCATATCGATCTTAGGAACGTGGTTGGTCTTCAACCCAAAGTTGGAATTTCTCCATCCTTGATTCACCTTCCTTGTGTCCTCATCATGAGTTTCATGGGATACATTTTCACTTTCAAGTGTCCTCTCTATTATGAAATTTTTCAATCCTTTCATGATCTCCCCTTTTAAACCCTCCATCATCTCTTGTAGTTCATATTTTGTTAATGTCTTCTTTTGTAAATGATTTATGTCCTTACACATTTCTTCACCTTCATCAAGAGTTCATGTAGGGTTATCTGGAGTCTTATTTAGTGTATAAGTTCCCTTTTTGGGTGGCATGTTGGCCAAGTATCACTTTTGAACCTTGATTTTGAGGTGGTTCTACTAGACAATAGTTATTTTTCTATATCTCCAAAGTTTTGGCCCTTCTAGGTATGAAACTTTATTTTTTGTAGTTCTCTGATATTTCTTCTCTGTGATTCCATAGGTCTGGTCAAAATTGGATGTGCCAAGTGGAATTTATGGTAACTTCCCAACAACTTTCTGATTTTTGGCCTTTCTGGGGGATGTCACTTGTATAGCGTGCCCCACACAAAATGATTGATATAAAATTTTGACACTCATACCAGAAATACTACATACTATCCACTATCCAATGAAACTAGTCTCATTCAATTTGGATACTCTAGGAATAAGTTATGATTGCTTTACCTTGAAAACCTTCTCGATACTAGTCAATAGGACTAGTCAGATACCCTATCTTCCATAGGGTGTATCTACAAATGTAAGATGACCCCGAAGAAGAATGTTTTACCACAGATACCTTACTAATTTCTATGAATATCCTCTGGATTTTAGTGTCTGAAACGGTACAGAAAAATACTTATAGCGAAAATTTCCCAATGACTCAGTTCAGGATGATTCTATAACCCTATATTGCATAGGTTGTATCTCAGAAATTATAAGGCCTCAGGAGCTGAAATTGTAACCCAACATACCTCGATCCATCTACTAAATATCCTCGAAGACGTTCCTAAGCAAACATTGTATAAAAAATGTTATAAAGAAAATTCCAAGGTGTCTTGGATGTAGCAGTGAAATCCCAAGACCTTGAGCTTTGATACCATATGTTAAGAACCAAATATCAATATAGCATAGAAAAACCTCAGAATAAGTACTCAATGCCTTGAAAAAGAGATAAATTTAGATAATAAGCCTCTTCAATGGGGAAACCTCCTTATGCCCACATAAATGTACAATTCCAAGATGATTTCAAATGAAAATGACTCCTTGGTATATATAGGAGACTAGGACGTATAATTACAACTAATGAAATAAAGTCGACATAAATAAAATAACACTTCTAATGTAATATGCCCCAATTAAGGGGTAATGAGCCAATATTAGGGCTAAACATGATGAGCCCATTTCAATACTCTGTGACAACAATGACACTACCAGTATCTCCAATAATCCATTGATTCATTCCAAGATGAAGCACATTCTGATCAAGTATCACTTTCTATGGGAACAGGATATAGAGAAGAACATCTAGCTAGAATATATTGGGACAAAAGAGAATATTGAACATATCTTCACCAAACCTCTTCTAAGGGATACCTTTGAGTATTTTTGATAGAAAATTGGAGCATTTTATTCCCCACAATGATTCACACAACATCAATCATAGTAACATAGGGGAGAGCAGCAGAGGACATAAAGAATCTCTTAAATTATTTTCATATACATTGGATATTTACATGAGGTAGCACCATTAATAGAAAGAAGAGTCTTGTTGGTAGGAAAATTTTGGCCCTTGGTCAGGTATTATGGAATAAATTGAAGATTAAGGAAGAAGAAAGACAAAGTAAGAACTGTGCGAAAGGCACACAAACCGAGGAAGGGTTGAAGTAGTTAAAGAAGCTTAAAAGAAGGAATGAAGTAAAGGAAATCAATCCATTGAAAGAGAATATTAAGGAAGAGAAAGCAACAAATAATATAGATCGTGGACAAGTCAACAAGAGGAAGAGGACACTAATGGGTGCTTTGGATCACCTCACGGAGAAGAAGGAAGAACAGGTTGGTGAAGTCCTTAAAATGAAGGTTTCGGCACCTAGGGTTTTGGAACCTAGACTTTGGTCTAGGGATTCCAAGAGTCATGGAATGTATAAATAGAGCGCTAGAAGAGTTGATAAGAGGTGATAGAGAGGTTGAGATGTAAAAGTGTTATGTCTTATAGAATTATTGTACTTTGGATCTTCAGCTGGGTGCGAAGATTGACTTTGCAGTTGGGTGTGCAGGGTTAAGAGATAAATAGGAGAGAGATAAGGATCTACAACTGAGTGTACAGATAGAACTTTATATTTTCATCTATTTTATCAATAAACATAGTTCTATGGATGAATCCCTAGGGAGAGGGTGAAACACATAAAATCTTGTTGTTCTATGTGGTTGATGTTGTGTTATTTTCTATCTGTTATATTGTTATTACATTGTTGTTTTCCCTATTGAAGATAAGAGATATAACTAACTTCATGAAGTTAAGAATAATATTGTTAAGAATCTCTAGGTTATCTTGCATTGTTTCTCTGGAATCATCTTGCATTTCCTATGGAAGTAGACACATGTGTCCTGCAACCCCCCTATTGCTACTTCAGGTGAGACTTCATCTGCTTCATAGGTGCTTATGTAAGGGATAGTAGTTAGGGTTTGTTGGTGCAATGTTAAAGTTGAACCGTGGGTCTGCCCTTGTTACAACAAATGGTTCTTTTGTCAGGACCAGGATCTTCTTGAGGGAATTTTAGGATGGTTTCCATCAAAGACAGATTTAGAAGTGGATAGAATAACAAGAAAGGGACTTTGCGGTAGCCCATAACAAGAACTCTAGCATTAGTACAAAAGAATGGTTGGAGAGGGACATCTTTACTGATGTGCATGAGATTTTCTTTGTTGGAGTGCATCAAGAGTTCTACAAGTGGTTAGCCAGACTAGAAGACACTCAGTTTGAAATTGGATCTAGACCACTTGTGGTTTGGATAGCGGTGTTGATTAAGAAATTCAAGAAAGTCGATAACCTTGTGTTTAGAGCAATGGATCTATGGTTTGATAGCACTATTGGAGGGTACATTACTGAATTTTCTATTGACAGAGTGGAATCATATAGTCAAGAAGAGAGGTATTTCTTCAAGGGACCTAGAGGAAAGTTTCTACAATTTTTGAAACTAAATATTAATATGCTATTGCATGAGAAGAATATCCTGAAGATACATTAATTAGTTGGATTTTAAAGCTAATGCTCAAAAATTCAGACAACGATAGTGATGTAGAGGTTGGACACATGCGCAGTGGGAGATCATTCAGAAAGGTTCCTCTTGTGAACCTGTTTAATCAGAGTTACAGTCCATTGACACAAGATCAATATTTCTATAGTGGAGAAGAAGCAGGGTGATTAGAAGAAGAGTATTCAGAGTTCGCAAGGGTAGAGAAAGTAGAGACTGGAAAACATTGCTGAGAAGAACCAGAAACTTCAAGGATTACGCCTACTATCGAAGTAAGTATTACTAATCCTCCTATTTTTTTAGAATCATTAAGTAACCAAAGTAACCAAAGTAATCAGAGCACTCATAGTACTGTTACAAGTAGCATAGTACATACTCAGTCGAGAAACTAAGGAAAATCCATGGCAGATGAAATGAGGTTACCCATTTTTAGAGGAGATGGATATGAGGATCCTGAACAACATTGGTTCTTATGTGAAGCTGTATGGAGCATTAAGAAATTCACCAGCGAATATGTTAAGAGAGATTAGTTTAGTACTATCCTGAGGGATCGAGAATTGAGCTGGTATATGAAGTTTTTTATAGGATATGTACAACCTAAACCATTGAATGACATTAAGACTGCATTGAGTGCAGAGTTAAAGAAGCCTAATTTGGAGTCGCAGTGCATTACAGAGTTGAAGGAAATCAAGCAGAAGGTGGCTAAACCTGTTTGGGAATTTGATTAGAGGTTTAAGACCTTAACAGGCCATTTAAGTTTTCATATTCACGATGAACAACATAAGGAATGGCTCATCATTGCCCTCCTGACACACATTAGAGTTCCTTTGATGCAAAAGAAGGTCACTTCGCAGGATGAGGCATTAGATATTTCCATGAAACTAGAAGCAACCGTTGTAGGAGAATCCAGTCTAGGTATGAGTCAGATTTTGAATAAATTAACTAGTTTATCTTTACACGTTAAAGACATGAAGAAAGATAAAGGAAAGGAGAAAAGAGAAGACATCTGGTGTATCAGATGTAAAGCATAGGGCCATGATAAAGAGAATTTTCCTTTATTTAATGAATACTTGGCCTCTAGATCTCCTAACCCTTTGAAGAAGTCTACTTTACCATGGTGCGAGGTATGTACAACTAGACATCACCCTGGTGAATGTTATTATATGAAGAAATATGTCTAGACACCCACCAATATTTATTGTACTTTCTGCAAATCTGTGAGGCATGATGAGAAGGACTGTAGGGATTATGATCTCATGCATGAAAGCTCAAGGGATGCATATAGAATTGAAGGAGAATTAAAGGAAGAATGGAATGTTGCTCAGTTCAATTCCCCAGGAAGAGGAAACTTCAACCCTCATGGTGGGTTCAGAGGAAGAGGATGAGGAGGAGACATGGGTCAAGGTCGACGCTATATTATTTTCTATAAATGCGCCCATCCAGGTAATTTTCTAAGGGATTGTCAGAACCCTTGCACTACTTGTAGCTACTATAATTTGTTTGATCATGTCATTGAATACTGTCTAGTATTGTTAGCCAAAGTTCAGGATAGACGGGGTGGAAACCAACAAGTCCAACTAATATCAGTTGAACCTCGCAGTGAGGAAACCAGAGTCGATGTCGTTACTAGGGGAGGCGTTGTCATAGGAGAAGACATGGTGACTCTAGGAAAGAGTACATATGGATCAGGGATCAGAAGATCATTAGAGAAGGCACCATTATTTGATCCTAGGAAAGAAAAGCATACTTTTGAATAACCAAGAAGATAATTTGTAGGTGAACAGGCTTCTTCATATGGGAAACAACCGAAAGTAAGGGAATGTGAAATTCCTCCAACATTTTATCAGTATGCCCTACCTATATAGGGAAAAGAGGTAAGAAAGCTTGTGGACTTATTGTATACTTGTATTAATTTGATTAAAGATGAAAGAGTTGTGGAGGAACTACAACACTTGATATGACAATATGAAATCAGAAGAGTAGATCCTCTGCTGAATAGAGTTGTGAATAAAGTATCTAGAAAAAGGAGGACAAGCAAGGAACTACACCTTAGTGATCATATTGGAGACTACGACATAGACTATGTGGTCCTTGACCTGGGATCATAATTAAATGTTATGACAAAGTAGACTTGGGCATTGATGGGAAAACCTAAATTGATTTACTCTCCTATTAGGCTCAGTATGGCTAATCACCAGGCAGTGAGCCCCTTTGGAAGACTAGAGCATGTCCCTATAGACATCGACAGAGTGAGGACATTTGCAAACTTCGAAGTGATCGAGATTGTTGATGATAGTTGTCCCTATCCTGTGCTGTTGGGTATTGATTGGGCTTTCAACAATTTGACTGTTGTTGACCTAAAAAAGAGAATAATGAAATTTGAAGGTGATGGCCATAGGGTCATTATGCCTCTTGATCCTGATGAAGGTAACATATAAACAAAACCTATAAGAGAAGAAGACCTCTCCTATGAGATAGAGAACATCTATAAATTGACAGCATGACAATAGGATTATATTAATCCTACAATAGATGGAAATATAATGGCAAAGTGAAATTGCATGTTCGTCAGATTCAGAAGACGCATTGGAAAATTGTTAGAACATAATGTATGAAGTCTCTATGAGGAGGCGTGCCAGATTGACCAAAGCCATTCACTGGATTGGCACAGAAGTATGTAATCTTCCTACATTTCATGGCCTGAAAAATTTAGAGACATTTCTATTCAAATTTGAAAGAATTGTACCAATACAACAGAGGTTGTTGGCACTAGATGAAGCTTTGAAATAAACACCAAATAGATGGTGGGAAACACATAAGATGAACATCATGGAGTAGGTACAATGTCACAACTTGTTGACAGTGCATTTTTCAGACCAATATGAAGGTTTTGAAGCTCGATACACAGGTCAGATCTAGTTGTCCTACAAACCACGTGTGAATTTGTGAGGAATCCTGGAGCAACATTTGTAAAGAACAGTGGGTACATAAGTTCATTAACACCTTAGATACTACACCTATCAACTGGTATCTTCAAGCATAACTACACTTAGCCACTATAGATTGGAATGCTATGACCTAGAAATTTAGAGCTACATTCCTATTTGAAATTTAGTACCCCACAATAGATCAGGCTTTAAAAATTGTAAGAAAAAAGGTCTTTGAGGAAGAACCCAACCTCCCTCTTGAACAAGAAGAAGATGAATGGACTACGCCTCTTCAGCGGTTACAAGGTTGTTATAATATTAATGCAAATGAGGATGATGACCCTAGGAATGTGAACATTTCAAAAAATGAAGGACAAAGAGATATAGAAGAGCCAGGGATTGAATTACCTTTTGTTGGGAAGCCTATTAAAATTAAGAAGGTTAACATTGGAACAGAGAAAGCACCCAAGTTAGCAAATGTTGGAGACTATTGGGATGATGCTACTATTAGTAATATTATAGAACTATTGCATGAGTATCAGGACTTGTTTCCAACCAAGTTCACAAACATGAAGGGCACTAAAGAGCCCATGGGAGAAATGAAGATTCTTGTCAATCAAAGGACTTACAGACTGAATCCCAAATACAAGCATAAAGTTAATATTGAATTAGATAGAATGTTGGAAGCATGAATCATAGAACCAGTTGAAGAATCTGAATGGACCATCCCTATGGTGGTCCAAGATAAGGAGTCAGGAGAAATTAGAATATGTGTAGATCTAAGGAAATTGAATGATGCATGTTTACATGATCCATTTCATACACCTTTTACTGATGAGTTTCTAGATAATGTAGGAGGATAAGAAGTTTATTCATTCACAGATGGATTTTCAGGCTATCAACGGATTATAATTTCTAAGGAGGATAGACATATGACTAAATTTAAAACAGAATGGGGTTGTTTTCATTACACTATGATGCCTTTTGGTTTGAAGAATGAACCAACCATCTTTTCCAAGGTGGTGGTCAAAGCATTTAAGGAATTTTTACATAAGGTTTTGGAGGCATACTTTCATGACTTGACCATTTTTAGTATACTGAAAGATCATATTGAATATTTGGGATTAATGTTAGATAAGTGTAGGAAATCTCATATTTCCCTAAACTTGAAGAAGTGCATTTTATTTTAACCTTTTGGAGTGTTGTTAGGACACATTGTGTGTAAATAGGGGTTGTTGGTAGATCCTTCCAAGATTGATATCATTGCTGATCTACTTCCTCCTACTTCAGTTAGACAGTTGCGCACTAGATTATGACACATTGGATATTATAGAAAGTTTGTTAAGGGTTTCGCACATATAACAACACCTATGGAAAAGATATTAAAGAAGGATAGTAAGTTTCAATGGACAGAGGAATGCCAGGAGATCTTCGACACACTAAAGAAGAAAATGGTCATTGCGCCTATTTTGGTTTTCCCAAATTCCATGTTCATGTCGATGCTTCATCTATTGCATTAAGAACAGTTTTAGCACAACCAGGTGTAGTAGATATTGACCACACTATATCCTTTTCTACCAGGAACCTTTCTACATATGAAATGAATTATACTACCACTGAAAGAGAAGTCTTAGCTATGGTATATGCGTTGCAGAAGTTTAGACAATACTTGTTGGGATGACATTTTAAAATGTTCACTGATCATTTTGCATTGAATTACTTAGTCAAGAAGCCAATGTTGGGGGGAAGAATATGTAGATGGCTACTATTATTCCAGGATTATGACTTTGATATCACGGTCAAACCAGGAAGAATGAATAAGGGACCTTACCACTTATCCACATTACAACATGGAGAGGAACCTACCCGTTTGGATGATACACTACCATATGCACAGTTGTTGGCCATTAGAAAAGTCGATGATCACTTCATCGAGATAGTCCAGTTCCTATCCACATGAATGGCACCTCGCGAATATATAGTTATTCAGAATAAACAATTGGTAGTCTGTGTTGCATATTTTCAACTTATAGTTAGACATTTATATAAGATGGGACCAGATGAGATCTTGAGAAGATGTGTTATGGATTCAGAAAGAACATTGGTCCTTACAAAAGAACATGAAGGCATCACAGGAGGACATTATGCAGGGAAAGAAATAGTGCAGAAGGTTCTCAGAGCTGGCCTTTGGTCGCCCACTTTACATAAGAATGCTAAGAAATACTACAAAGCCCACGATGTATGTCAAAGAATAGGGAATCCTTCTAGAAGGGATGACATTCCTTTAGATCATTAGTTAACTTTACATGCATTTTGGAAATGGGTAATTGACTTTGTGTGATCTATCAACCCACCAGGAAAGAACACAGGAGCTCAATACATTATCACTGCTACAGAGTATTTGACCAGATGGGCAGAAGCCAGAGAAGTTAAGGAATGTAGTACAGCTACAACTACATGATTCATCTTTTAGGATATCATAACCAGATTTGCATGCCCGAAGATCCTTATGAGTGATCAAGGAATACACTTCATTAACAAAACTATCAAAGCCTTGAACTAGGAGTTCAAAGTTCACCATCAGAAGAGAACACCACACCACCCATAGGTGAATGGTAGAGTCGAAGATTTCAATAAGATCTTAGAGACAAAACTAACTAAGATTTGCAGTTTTAACAAAGATGATTGGGATTTGAGAATTCCAACAATGTTATGGGCTTATCAAACTACTTGCAAAAAGACAATAACACAAACTCCCTTTAAGTTAGTTTATGGCTTGGAAGCAGTAGTACCTATGGAATATTTGGTTCCTAGTTTAATAATTGCATCATTTATAGGTATGGATGACACTGATGCTCCTCAATACAGGCTCGATCAGTTGATAGAATTAGAGGAAGACAGGTTCATTGTAGGATTTCATCAGCAGGTATAAAAAGAACAAGAAAAGTCTCACCATGACAGACATATCAATAAGAAATAATTTAAACACAGAGATTTGGTACTTTTATATGACAACAAGTTCATGAAGCATCAAGGAAAGTTTAGGACACACTGGATCAAACCATTCAAGGTTTCCTATGTTACAAAAGGTGGAGCTGCTCAGTTGAAGAATCTTAATGGAGAATGGAAGGATGGTTTAGTAAATGGAAGCTGGTTGAAGATGTATTATGACAACAAACTGTCTCTCAGCTCTCAATAAAAGCAAAGGAAGAAGGGTCTAGGTACTAGGTGCATTTGAAATTGGGTACCAGACACAGAAAAGACAGTCTTCACATGATAAGGATGGACAAAAAAAATCATAGGCTGCTCTGTGCAACCTGCAATAGAAGTGAGATAGAAGGCTCTACTCTACAGAGACTTGGGACGAGTCACATGTGAGTGTTAGGGGAATTTTGGCCCTTGGCCAGGTATTATGGAAGAAAGTGAAGATTAAGGAAGAAGAAAGATAAAGTACAAAGTGTGCGGAAGGCACACAAACTGAGGAAGGGTCGAAGTGGTTAAAGAAGCATAAAAGAAGGAACGAAGTAAAGGAAATCAAGCCATTGAAAGAGAAAATCAAGGAAGACAAAGCAGCAAAGAAGATAGATCGTGGACAAGTCATCAAGTGGAAGAAGACACTAATGGGTTCTTTGGAGCACCTCGTGAAGAAGAAGGAAGAATAGGTTGGTGAAGTCCTTAAAATGAGGGTTTTGGCACCTAGACTTCGGTCTAGGGTTTCTAATATTCATGGAATGTATAAATAGAGGTCTCGAGGAGTTGAGAAGAGGTGATATGGAGGTTAGATGATTTTTTTTTATGTCTTAGAGCATTATTGTATTTTGGATCTTCAATTGGGTGTGAAGATCGACTCTACAGTTGGGTGCGTAGTGTTAGGGGATAAAGAGGAGAGAGAGAAGGATATGCAACTGAGTGCATAGATAGAAATGTATATATTCATCTATTTTATCAATAAACACAGTTTTGTGCATGTATCCCTAGGGAGAGGGTGAACCACGTAAAATATTGTTGTTCTATGTGGTTGATGTTGTGTTATTTTCTATTTGTTATACTATTATTGCATTGTTGTTTTCCCTACTGGATATAAGAGATATAAATAAATTCGCAAAGTTAAGAATAATACTGTTAAGAATATCTAGGTTATCTTGCATTGTTTCTCTAAAATCATATTTCATTTCCTCTAGTTGTAGACACCTATGTCGTGCAACCCCCCTATTTCTACTTCGGGTGAGACTTCATCTACTTTGTAGGTGTTGTCATAAGGGCCAATAGTTAGGGTTTGTTGGTGAATTGATAGAGTTGAACCTTGGTTCTACCCCTGTGCCAACAACAGAGAATCCCCAAGGATAATTATCCTTTGACATTGATGTCAAAGGGGGGGAGAGAAAACAAATCTGTAGAAACAGAAGGAAAGAATAGATGCATGAAAACATGGGGAGAATTGGTCACAGGGGGAGCAGTGGTAACAAGAGAATAATGAGAACAAGAATGAGTGTTCCCATGCCATCAATGTCTCCATCAATTCCAAACATGGATATTTTTGAAAAAATGGTTGTCATAGATGTCAACAAGTAGTGGTTGTCCTTGATGAAAACATAAGTGATGGGTGTATTTGGAGAAGTATTCCAAGTACCCCCCTTATGGCGTAGCTTTAAGCATGGCCCTCATGGGAAGACACTTTGAAGAAGTCTACAAGAATCCCCAGAGGTGTGGCCATGTAGCCCAAAGTTGTTTGAGGAAAAAGGAAATGAAGGATAGTGCAAATGAAGTTAACATAGTCATAGATGGATAGTCCTTGTTGTATAATTTCCAATTATATGTGGCACACCACATGGTTCCTCATGGTTGAGGATTTATGAGTTCATGAAGTTGGAAGCCCCAAAGATGGTTGGAATAAGAAATACCTAATGAAAGGATTAAGTGGTTGGAATAAGAGGTTACAAGTCAATTAATGAAAGGACTAAGTGGTTGGAATAAGAAATACCTAAAATAAGAAAAGAGTTTACTTAGGAAAAGTATAAATACACCTCAAGGATTATTTCATAAGTAAAATTCACACAAACATCTATTGATTATCTATCTTATGAATTTTTTTTTGTCTATTGGTGAATCTAAGGTAGCAAGTTTGAGGGTGTGAAGGAAGGTAGAAGTTGAAAGTATCATAGTTGCAAAAATTATGATTAACCCTAGTTGTTGAGGTATCTATGAGTTCCATTTCAGAAGAGAGAAGATGTACAGAGGCTGTAGTGGAGAAAATAGCATATATTAGTGGGTAGTAGTGAAGGAAGTCTTGGATCTATGAAAATATTATGGAAAGGTGTGAATAATGTTTGTACCAGGTCCCTAAGGACAGAGGAAATATTCTGGGTCAGCACCATAGTGTATGAGGTCAGTTATAGAGGTATAGGTATTCCTATGTGCTTGTTTTTTAGATGTATGGTTGAGGTATATGCTTGATGTATGGTGGAATATGCATGAGGCACATGCTTTGGTTCTTTTAGACACTTCATTGGTGATATGGTACAGATCTATGCTATGGTATATGGTACATGTTATATACATGGTTGATGATCTAGTACATGGTATATGATTTGATGCATGATTAGATACTCATCATTGATGTTATGGTATCTGCATTTGTCTTATCTTATGGTACATGATTGATGCATGTTATACTACATATGTTGGTATAGAATTGATTGATGATATGGTATAGGTTTTGGTAGAGCTCATGTTGATAATCAAATATATATTGTTGGCACAATGATAGTGACAGGTTGGATACAGTGATAGGTTGATGCGATAGGTTACAAGTTGATGTGGTAATGACAATGATGAAGATAGTGATAGTGATAGTGGTAGTGATTGTGGTAGTGAAAATTGGAATACACTTATATTTCATGGTGACATGATGGGGAAAGGAAAAGGGGTCGTAGCATCCTTTTTGTTGGATCCGAAAAACATAGGGAGTTGGAGCTTCCTTCAGATTGGATCTTGAGAATCAAGGGGTTGTAGCCTCCTTCTAATTGGAGCCAAATAATTTAGGGAGTTGTAGATTCCTTCATGTTGGAGCCTATAAATAGGGGTTCGTAGACTCCTTCCAGTTGTAACTCGACAGTTGGAAATTTGGTGCTTCCAATGAATGTATTATTTTGATATATAATAAAATCATTATGTGGTTTTCTCCCATTTGGGTTTCCATGTAAATGCTCTATTGATTTATATGACTCATGATATTATGATGATATACTACTGATGATGTTAATGATTACATATTGTGGTTAAAATGGATAATAAAGTTCTCATATTGATTCACCCCCCCTCTCAGTATTCCAACATCTTGTTTTTCTTTTGGCTATTTTTCTTCTTCTGCTTCTTCTTCTTTTAGATATTCCTCGTCATCCTTATCTTCCAAGTATTTTCTTCCTTATTTGTCCTTCCCTACTCATCAATTGTTACATTGATTCTTTCAAAGATTCTGTTGAGGCTTGGACTAAAGAATTTATATTATTTGATTTTGCTTGAATACCCAACTAGTATGCCTTTGACGACTTGGGAGTCAAATTTTCCAGGCCTTCCATCTTCTCTTTTGATATAAAATTTGATTCCAAATAATCTTAAATTCTTCACATTTGTCAATATTAATTTACACAACTCGTAGAGAGTATTATCACTATTACTTCTTATCATTCCTTGGTTTAGGATGTGAACTGTTGTATGAAATGCTTGTTCCCATAAGATGTCACTCACCTTCAAATCTTTCAACATGGTTCTGGCCATTCCCTGTGTTTTTCTATCCTTCCTTTCAACCACTCCATTTTGCTGAGGTGTCATGGTTGTCGAGAACAACATCTTTATTCCATGTTTTCCATAGAAATCCATAAGTTCATTTGATGTAAACTCTCCTCCATTGTATGATCTCAAAAAATTTATTTTCAAATCCATCTCAGTCTCAACCATCTCTTTGTATATCTTAAAGTGTTCGAATGCATCTGACTTCATCCTATGAAAGAAAACCACAGCCATTGTTGTGTAGTCATCAACTAGTAGAATAAAGTATTGTTCACCATCTAATCCATTTTTTCTTTTAGGTCCACATATATTAGTGTGTACAATCTCCAATGGTTTTGTCGTGCGGTACTCTTTTGATTTGAACTTGGTCCTAGTTTGTTTTCCTTGTAGCCAATGCTCACATAGAATATTTGTTGTCTTTGAGATATCAAGAATTTCTTCAACTACTTCCTTTTTTCTTATTTTCATAAGGTTATTATAGTTAATGTGAACCATCGTTCTATTTTAGATCCAACTTTCATTTTCCTTTCCTAAGCAACATTTTTCCTTCCAATATCATTCAGAACATATATGTTGTTTGGGGTTCTTCTAGATGTATCCCAACTTGCTTAATACTTATTTTATTATATTTCACTTTTTTGAGTCAAACAAAAGTTCGTGTCCTTGATCACACATTTGACTAACACTCAGAATATGTTTCTTCATATCTTCAACCAGTAGAACATTTTCTACCTTGGAATATTTTCTCCCAAGATTGATTATGCCTTTTCCTATAATTCTAACTGAGTTTTCATTTCCAAGCAAAACTAATCCATCATATTCCTTCTACAGTGTCAGAAACTTGTTATTGTCACCTATCATACACTTCAAAAAGGTATTGTCAACATACCACCCACTTTTCTTTTGTTGATCTTGTAGAGAAACCGAGCATTCTTCAGTGTTGAATTAATATTGCTTCCTTCTCCATATCCTTTATGGTTCATGTTTGATATATTTATTTGGTTTTCTTGGAGAAATATCCAATATACAATATTTTTCCATGTGGCCAAAATGATCTAGGTGGATATTGGTGTCCACCCAACTCTTCCATTTGGCTCACATACAATTTTCATTTTTGTAGTTGTTTTCTAGCTCTTCGGGTCCTAAACTTTAGGGGCCATTTTTAGGCCCTAAACAAATTTTTTTGGGCCCTCCAAGGTTACACTATAGCCATAGATAGAGTGTGATGAAATTAATGTGTATTCCTCAAATATACCCTTCCAACAGGCTATCATGCATCTAGAACAAAGATCGTATGCAAAAGTTATGACCCTGGGAAGTCGATGTACCAACTTACCCCATCAGGGCCCACATGACTTTTGGCGCTTCATCTCCTAGNAATGCGCAATCAAGAATGCTCAAGAACATAAGTCTGATACAACATTAGCAATCAGATGATAAACCAGTGATCAAGCATCAACCAAAGACGACGACAATCTAATCAACGAAAGAAGTGTTTTCACACTTGCAGTTGT
Source organism: Picea engelmannii (assembly GCA_009831015.1). NCBI lineage: Eukaryota > Viridiplantae > Streptophyta > Pinopsida > Pinales > Pinaceae > Picea > Picea engelmannii. The sequence goes on from ML850134.1 coordinate 64,666, forward strand.
GAAAAACAGGGTTGATATTGAATTGTAATGATCGCAAAAATAAGATGAATGTCCATTAGCACAATGCAACAATGGTTTGTCGTAATACGACAAGGGGTGTAGGCAGCTTTTGAGAGCAATCGAAAAAAAAATTGGGTTGGCTGCCAACACCATTCAAGCAAGATTGTTTCATTTTTCATTTTACATTTTCATCATATTTCTTTATTGAATAGAGGTTAAGTTTCACTGTATCACTGTTATTGTTGTATGTATATCTGTGTTAATTTTATATATTTGTGTTTCATTTTGTTCCTCTCATAAATCTGGATTAGTGGTACAAGAGTGGTATGTTGTTCATTTGTTTCTCTATGCATGTCCCCAACGAGGTCAGGGTATAGGCATTTGGGTCTCATACCAGTTGAGCCTTTGCAAGATTGGCCTCTTTGAACCCAACGACCACCCATGGGTGAAGAAAAGAGAGAATATAGGGTAGGAGATCCCTTTCAATTGTTTCTCGAGGAATCCCTCATGCGACAAAGGAATGAGATGATGGATAATTTTGGTGCAAATCCTTCGATGACTGCCAACAAGAGACGCATCTTCCTTGAGTAGAGGTTCCTCCCCCTTCAAGGTACATATCAATTTTGATATTCCTATATTTGAAGGTCAAATGGATGAGGATTTTGTAGACAAATGGTTAAACCTTCTATAAGGGTATTTTTTTGTCCATAAATTTTTCGATAGAGGAAATATTACATTTGCGCTCATTAAGGTTGTCCCCCATGTCAAATATTGGTGGGCGACTTTCTGTGAGGAAAAGGAAATAGAGAAATCTACATTATTTGAATTCAAACCCACTTGAGGTTCTTTCAAGGATGATATTAAGGAACAATACTACCCTTTTGGAAGTTATGACAACTTATACAGAATATGGACCACATTGGGACATGAAAAGGACCAAACAGTGCCAAAGTTCACCAATTTCTTCCATACCTTGTGCACCAAGTTGGGTATCAAAGACTTTGAGTGACATCTGGTGCTCAAGTACCGTGGTGGTTTTCATATATACATCCAGACAAAAATGGATTTTCTAGAAATATCTTCCTTGGGCACAACCTATCGATATGTTGTCAAAATTGAGTAGAAGCTTAAACAAAAGACATGAGAGTTTGGGTCTGTGAACCCCTCATAGAAGAATCAGGGAAAAAGTGGCCCCGACCCATATAAAAATGGACAGAGAAATGATGTAAAACCTTAGGAAAACAATTCTAATCCCAAAACAAAGAAGGACAATGGGGAGACAAATAAATACACTGGGAAGCGGTGCAAAATTCCATAGGAGCCCCTGGCATGTTGGCCCAAAATGATCAAACTAGGGTCCTCTTCTAGTTACCAACAAAAGGTACTGATGTAGTCTAGTGCGTTGGAATTTTCATCTTCCAGGGAGGGAAGAAGTCTCACCCGAAGCACAACCGAGAAAAATAGGAGAGGGAAGGGTAAAAAGAATACTCAAACAAATCCCCGAAGTAACAACATTCGTATTATTCCTGCACAAGATAGTTCAAACTTGTTGCAGTCCTGAATATTTCCTAACTAAGAATGGAGAAACAAAGTTTCATTGACATTCATAAGGAAGCTATAATCATTTAAGCATACCAGACATAAAAGATAACACAACATAAAATTCAATAGAATAAGAAAGCTAAGTACACACAATATTTTATTTGAATTAGATCTCCAATTGTATTATCATATAACAAATCTCTTCTCAAAATACATTATCAACTTGAGTCACATATACAAATGGTCATGCCAAATATAATAAACAAGTACTTCTCCACTAGTGAGAGACAAGGTTATCTTAGTCCCTTTCTCTTTCCAACCCTACAATAATATATGACTCTATTACATTACCAGTCTGGTTCCTAACCTAGATCTCAGGATTCATCCTAGCTAACAATAATAGTAAGTAGAACTAGTATTAGACTTGGATTCAACCTTTCCAAACCTTAACCTTGACCCTTACCAACCAATAAAATCATTAAAAAACCAAAAATCGACCCTTTACAATCATATTGATCCCATATATATAACCTGATCCAGGCTTACTAGTTGAGAGCCCGAGAGTTCTCTCTTATTCTTGATTTGGTTTCAACCTCTTTCTTCAAGATTGGTGTTCTGTTGTCCTTCCAACTATTTTTTGTTATAATGTTTTCTTGTTGCACATTCCCTTTTCTTTGCCTTCTGTTCCTTCCTCTGGTCAGGTGTCTGGATCCAAAAGAGATTTCACAACTTCTGTTCATAAAAACGAAGGGCACAACTTCTTTTCATCAAAACGAAGGGCCCAACAGGCCCCAACCACAATCCTTGACTCGTCCCGAGTCAAGTCCTTATCTTATTTGTGGTATCTAGGTTGGCTTGTTGTTTTTCCTTGTCTTCTGCTTCCTCGTTGCTTCCACTTGTATATTGAACTATTTCTTCTTTGGCTTCTTCAAACGAAGGGCCCAACTCAATTACCAGTTCCATGGATTTCTTCCTGACTTCTTGGAAGTTCTCAATGTATTCTTGCCACTTCCTGGAAAGCACTCAAGCTTCAACGAAAAACTGTTGGGTGACACATGTGGTGAATTCTTCTGGCTTGGATGCCACGACGAAATTCCATTCTAAGTCAGCTATAGCATCCACTTGATGCATCTATAGGTATGTGATTTGGACTACTGGTCAAAATTCTTAAATTTCTTTCTTTTCCACTGTGTGAGCTTCAAGTAGTTCATTTAGATCATTATCCACTTGTTGAATTTCATCAAAACTCGCTTGTTGTTCTAGCGGATCTAGGGATTTGGCCACTTCTTCAATGAGGGATTGGATCTTTAAGCATAAGTCCTCCAGTGTTTGTTTGCATCATGAGATTACTTCCATCCAATCACTGACCTCTTTGAAGATCATGGTGCACTCCATAGTATTTTTATGTAGTGTTACTCTTTCATTGTTTTATTCCA
>WSFP011366029.1:0-32233 GCA_009831015.1 Picea engelmannii
CCCCCTCTCTTGTGGAATCATATCCCCTATCTCTTGTCCTTGTCTATCTTGCAACCAACGATATAATTTATTAATATATATAGAAGGATTACATTTCCTAAGCACTCCAACCCCTTTTCAACTTTACCAACTCACTAGCCTAAGTCACATTTACATAATACATTATAATTCACAGGGATTGAAACTAGGGGTGTTACATCCCCCTCCCCTTATTTTGGCACTATCCTCAGTGCACAATACCATATCAATGATATTTACATTAAAAATATAGGATCTTCAGCCTTTAATTGCATAGGAAATCCAACCCAAAATATTATATGCATAGGCCCTCCGGCCTAAAAACATGCATGCATAGGCACTTTGGCCCAAATCATGTATGATGATCTTCACAATTTATATTTCTGGAATCATTTCCAATCAACAATATCTCCTTCCTTATCATCTTGCACAACCCAAGGAGTGTACCCGCTTCTCTTCTCTGTAGTCCTTCGGGCTATACCACCTCTCTTTAGGGATCGAGTGCACTCAACCATGAATGATCAGATTTGCTTCCCTAGAAACTCTAGTTGCAACAAGTCCACTGTACTTTCTTCACTCCTTGACTTTGTCCTTGAACTTGATTTCCTTTTGGTTTTCTTCTTCCTGAGATTCCAACTTCAATAGCCAACATCTCATTTGTATTACACACATATTGTCATCATGAGATATCATTATAACAATTTCCAGTCATAAATTCCAAATCTATTTTATACAGAAAAACATAATTTCCAAGCATGAGCTTCCTGCTCATAATTCGTTTGGCTCTTGCAATAGCATGAATCAATATTTATTATAGCTCATAGCAGTTCCATACCCAAGACCATTCTTCTTGCAATTTCATCAACCTCCAGTCAGCCAAACAAAATGTTAGCATATCATAATAATTTTTTTAATTTCTCGAATCTATTTCGTAGAGGAAAATGAAATTCCCCAACCCTGAGGTTTTTGCTCATAACCCTTGGCTCCTGCAGTTGTATATATTAGTCTTCCTTATGGGCTTACATCCCTGCCATATCCAATACCATTCTACCTAAAATTTCATCAATTTACACTCAGCCAAACAAACTGTTAGGATATCATAACAAATATACATTTTCATGGAAACAATTACAAAGTTTCACAAAGTGATCTTAGAATTGATTACAACATTAATTCAATCACTTCCATTAATCCAACTATTAACTGGAATGAACCCATCATCCTCTACACATGTATTATCAACCAATCTTTTCTTTCTTCTATCCATCAATATTTTTATTACATTGTTCCCTCAACATACCTTTTTTTTTAATTCATCGTTATGTAACTACTTTAACTTGCAACTTTCTTGTTGCAATACATAACAACTCATAAAGTGTTCTCAACTTCATGAATTTTCAATGCTCACATCATTTCAACTGTTAGCATAATAATTTATATGCCATCTAATATATACACACATTCACCAAAATGCATTCAATAATTATTTTAATACCACTTGTAACATTTTCAATAGCTCCAAAAAGAGATCTCTAAATTGTAACAAACAACAATTCAATCACCTTCAACTAGTATTCATATTGAATATAATGCAACTATCCATCATTATGCATTTTCATCATCACAATATTTTCATAATGCAACAAATAATTACTAATAAAATAACAATCGATGTGCCAATACCCATGGTCACATCTACACAAGGGATCCTTGCATTGACCACATAATACCACATAATTATGTCATACATTCCACCACGATGAGTTGGAAGGTCTAACCAATGCCTCAACACATCATCCACACACTTCCTACTTCTCGCATGACTATTTGGATACCTTCCTTTTCAACCTAAACAGAACACCAAGAACATAATTCTTAAGTTCTCTCCAGTGTCGGAAAAGGGGTTGCAGTCCAAACATCAAATATACAGTAGATACCATTGAGAACTCACATAGCGTTATATCCCTTGCATACCAAACCATCTCATGGTCTCACACATGAATAGCTCTATGGGTATTCATTGTTATAGCAGAAGTATGTCTCCTGAATTGACCTAGTTATGATCTCATAACCAATCATAACAAAATATGAAACTAACATTTTATCTAAATGCATTATAGAATCAACAACATTTACATACTCTTGGACTTTGACCATTACATATCAATTTAAATATTGAAAAATTAACTGAGGAAATTCTTACCTCAATTCCCTTCAACATTTATCCATCAAAAGCAACCAAATGTATACCTGCATAATTGTAATCAACCTAATTGAGGCTACCATATCAGATGGTATTTGTAGAAGCTCGCATCCTTCCTCCTCCATCCTTTTCATCACCATTCTTACCACCCTCATGGGTCTTCACATAGATGGAAGTCATAATAAGTAACAACATCCACATCTTTAACCATGGTATATCATTTTTCTTGAATACATAATCCATCATTAGTCATACTCAATTTCCATAACATCATTATTTCATGTATATAACATTGGACTATTATAAGTCGAAAAGTGTTTTATATGCATATCCAACCATGTACATATGCACAAATGCACATCCATATGCACCAAGCATTCACTTTCATTATTCCTACTAATGTATTTAACTTCATTGTATGCATCATGCACTCTAGTGCATTTTTGTTTTAGTTCACTTATTTATTTATTTATGTTGTAGTTGATTGTTCTTGAATTTCTTCAGATCCTTGCTACCTTGTGTGTTTCCATTAAGCTCATCTGCACTACTATTCCCTAGTCTGAACACTTTCCAACCAAGTTCCACTTGGCCATTCTACAATCCAACCAATGTGTTCTTTTTGCAATAGCTTCTCTTAGGAAGTCATACCCAAAATTTCTCTTTATGAAGCATTCTATCACCTTGGAACGCGACATCTGACAATATCCCCTCATTCTACTACCACAACATCCTTGAATCAACTTACCCATAATCATTCCAAATACTTGTTATTACTTCTAGATGTCCATTGGATTTCCCAATTTTGGGAAATACTTCTCTTCACTTGATTTAACAATTCCATATGAATCCATACTTTTCCCACTCAAGAGCATTCCCAATGGAAGTTTATTTTCATTCAGTGACACTTTTCAAGTGAAACAACCTTCATTATTTTATCCCAAATTTCTTTGAATTGGTATTATGCTTCCATTGTGAAATCTGATCTCATAAGTGGATTTCTTGCTCTGAGTAATTTTAGACAAGGTAATTAAGTCATCGTTAGAAAATCCTTCCCAGGAACTCTTGTGCTTGGCACATAGAGATGATCCACACATCACCTCTTAAGCTCCCTATTCTCTTTCACATCAAGCTTGCAACTATCTACACATCTCTACCTTCAAGGATATGGAGTCTTAATTTTCCTATATATGCACATTATTGACACTCTTCACTGTTGGATTCATGTCCTATGTGAGGATTCTTGTGGTTGTGCCTGTAATTCATTCAAATTTTGTAGCAATTGACTAATAATTCTCTTGTTCCAGTCTTCTTGAGTTCTTTGTCCACTTTTCATTACTTGACTTGTATCTCTTTATTGCTTCAACCAACATTACAAGCTCCACCATGCTTCCATGACTCTGATATACAATCCTAGGCTTGAATTTATCTGATTATACTTCTTATTATGCAAAGTGTGAAAGCGATCATTTTGGTTAGAATTATGCATATTATAGAAATTGTCAATTAATGCGACATGTCCTTTTTCTACTCAACTCATGAAGAATTATATCATAATTCTCCACATTCATAATTATAGGTTATTTTTCTTTGAATTATATTTCCAACGACTATACACATGCCTCATTCTGATCTCTGAGCTGAAAGTCCTGGCTTCCTGAAAAAGCCATTTTCACCCCATTTGTGCATTTTCTCCACTGGTGTAATTTTATTGAAAAGCCAACTTCTCTCAACTGCATAAGAAAATATGTTAGGAACTAGAGAAACTTTTGTATGAGAAATAGATAAAAATAATGACATGGAATTTATAAAAGCTCTCAAAATTTCAATCCGATTCTCTAGTAAAAAAATGCAACAATTTGGAAATGACAACTTTGTCTTGTTTCACCCCTTTTTCTAGACAAAATTAACAAAACTAGCCATCTCTCAATCTGTGCACTTATGGAAAAATTTTACTCAACCAAATTTGTTTGTATTAACGAATATATAAAATTTCGAGTCCATAAAATTTTCCATTTCTATTATCTAGGGTCACTTTTCCTCTGAAAATCTAAAAAATCCTCAAAAAGTGGCATGGAATAGTGGATTTTGGCCTATTTCAGCGTCACTATTCCAATAGCTTAGAATTTATTCATTTCCCTCATGGGTTATTTCCATGTATTCTTTCTGGACTCTCTCCATGTGTTCCAACTTAATCTAGACCTCTGCCAATGATTTGGACCCAGATCTTTAAAAACCACTATTTTGCAATTTCTAACAAATCCAAACAGAAATGGGCAATGGCCCTCTCTGGAACTTTTGTAGATCTCATCTATGCAGACAAAATACATAAGTTTCATCCCAATTCAAATTAATATTCTCCAGTTATGGAAATCTGCATTGTCGATCTCAAAATCGAAAGGATTCTAGACCGTTGATCTATCCTAACTGCCCCAATTTCCGACCCAACCATTGGCCCCTTTCCTTGGTAATATATCACAACACATATTTGAATCAGCTAACCCGATCATTAGTCGTTGGAAATTTTCATTGGCGGATGAAATCCTTACTCATTAGACCGACCTGACTATTGGCCCATCGACCATCGGTCATTTCTGTGGACTAATGAAGCACTCCTCCATTTCAGTCGACTCGACCGTATGTCATCGACCATTTCTGTAGGATGATGTGGAAAATGTTGGCGTGGAATGACATGTGGATGTTGATGTGGCATGAAACGTAGACTCTAACATGGAATTTTGGTTGATGTGGAATGACACATGGATGCTGACATGGCATGACGTGTAGATGTTGACGTGGCATGACATGTGGATGTTGACATGGCATGGCATGTGGATGTCATAACCCTCTTTCCTTCATTGGCCATCAACTGTTTCTCTTTACTTTTCACTTCACCAATTCGGTCGACCCGCGACCATTGATTCATCTACAATCGATGCTTTCTCTTGCTTGACTAAAATACTTCACCAATCCAGTCGACCTGACTATCGACCCATCGACCCATCAACCATTTCCCTAGGATGACTAAAATACTTCGCCTAATTCCAACCAACCTGACCGCCAACTCATTGGCCCATTGGTCATTTCCCTTGGACAACTAAAATACTTCTCCCAATTCTGGTAGACCCGACTGTCATCCCATTGACCTGTGGGCCATTTAACTTGGACGACTAAAATAACTCACCCAATTTTGATCGACCCGATTGTCAACCCATCGACCCATCATCCATTTCCCTTGGACGACTAAAATACTTCACCCAATTTTGATCGACCTGATCGTCGTCCTATCGATCATTTCCCTTGGAAGACTAAAATATTTTGCCCATTTCTGGCCGACCTGACTGTTGGCCCATCAACCATTTCCCTTGGATGACTAAAATACTTCACCCAAGTCCGACCAACTTGACCATCGATCATTTCCATTGGATGACTATAATACCTTTCCCAATTCTAGTCGTCGACCTTTTCCTGTGCGAACTCAAACTCTTATAATTTTTTTGATCAATTCCCAATGAAACTGGGTCATCTATCTCCAAGCCAAGAGGATCTTGATCGTCGGTCGACTCCAACCTCCTAAAGGCCACAATGAATCCAGTTTGTCGATCTATATCCTTTTCCCAACCATCGAAAATGAATCTCAGTCATCGATCTGGTAACTTTGTCAAACTTTTGAAAACATTAGAATTTTTAAAATTTTCAAGAATGAATTTGGGTCGTTGATCTCGATATGTAACATGATATCGACCATCGATTCATCAAACTCTACCCAACGCTACAACGACCATTAAAACTCTAATTTTCAACCTTGCAGGTCAAATCTAACTCTGCAAATCTGCATATCAACTCCATTAAACTTCTTAGACAATCTTGAATCATTTAAACATGGATTTGCTCACGAATTTGGAGATTTTGTCCCTATTTTTGCATTGTTTTTCCCCAAATTCGCACAGACCAAAACATATGACAATGAATTTTCCAAATTCACACTCGTTCTAGCCTATACCAGTTCGACATTGAACCAAAAGCTCTGATACCAATTTGTAATGTACCCAACCACCAACAGTGATCCAAATTATGTTTGGAACGAACCAAAAGCAGAGATATTACGATGAAACACTCATGAAAATTGCCAGAAACAAAGAAATACAACAATAATTGATTTCTATTAATGAAATAATTGTAAAGAGACTATAAAAATACGGAGTGGAAGACTCGCTAGAATGGTGTCATCTTTATCTCTGAGAAGAGATGTGAAGGCTACACTCATTTGCAAAAAAATGATTACAATGAAGGCCTTTTTATGTTAAATAGGAATGCCAAAACCATAGACATCCAAAAACCTAACCCTAGAAGGTGAAACGCCAAAAGTCATGTGGGCCATATGGGTAAGTTGGTGTGATTTGGTACCTCAACTATCTAGGGTCGTAAATTTTTCATATGACCTTCGTTTTAGGCGCGTGATGGCCCATTGGAAAGGTATTTTAGAGAACAACACATTCTGCCATCAAACTCTAACTCTGTCTTCAGTTTGACTGTGGAGAGCAAAAAAAACAACGTATAGGGCCCCAAAATGGCCTTGGAAGTACAACAAGATGTGCTGACATGAAAATATAGAAAATAAGCAAGTTGGAATAGGTGAGAGGCCACCCGTATCCACCTAGAGGATGTGTGGGGATTCAAACAACCCTAGAAGTGTAGAACCCACAATTACAAAGAAGTATATAAGAACGTGTTGAACTAAAAGCTGACAAAAGGATCCAGTTGGAATAGGTGGGTAGCCACCAATATCCACCTGGATCAATCCTCCCCCGTTAGGAAGCAATGGTCTCCATTGTGTTGAGTGCCTAGGGAAGAGAGGAAAGAATTTTATGAATTTGAATCTTAGTGAGTTGCGTGCTTTGTTGGAAAAGTTATGTTGCTTGATCTGTGAAAGACTGTCACCAGCATGTTATTGGAAGGCTTTCATATGCTGCACAAATCAGTTGTCTCTGGGTTTGAAGGGGCATTGTGTAGGCACCATTGTAGGTGAATAAACAATCTGTTTTTGTTGGATAGAAGGTGTTGAGGCTGGAGTGGTTGTAACGGTCTTCTATGCATCCTTTGAACAAACTATGAAGAGGATGAACTTTGTAGTATAATAGATTACCTTGTGACATTGTTTCGGTGGAGCAGTAGTCGAAACTACCTCAGGTATCCTATAGAGTTGACCTCCCAAAGTAATAATGACACTACGGGGTCTAGAATCATAGACATCATGACGTCTCCACATATATGGTTGGACCAAAACCACATCACAGACTTCGAGAGGGGAAACATCACACATTACCTCATCCTTGAAGGGTTGGATGCCATAGGATAGGCAACACTATTGGCTGACACGAAGATCTTGTCCCTGGTGAAGCCAATCAATGTTTTATGGCTGCAGATGTGGTGTTGTTGACAACCCCAAATTTTTGACGGTCTTAGCTGAGATGAGGTTCTTCTGGCTATCGTTATCAACAATGAAATGCAACGGGGTCCCCTTCACCCACATCTGTGAATGGAAGAGGCGCTCCCCCTCTTCAGGATCTAGTGATTCTTCTGGTTGAATTGTTGTGGTCGTGACAGTGGCAATGGGGTTTGCGTTAATGATCTGTCTGTTTTTAATATTTTCTAGATCAGATTCTGAATCAGGGTTTGACTCTGTGTCTTTGACCTCGACCACCAATGACTGTTTCGAGTGACATTCATCGGTGTTGTGCGAGGGGATTTTATGGAAGTCACACCACTTCCCAGTGTCATTCTTCGTATTTCCTTTACCTTTCTTATCTTGTGTCTTGGAATGGTTGTATGGAGGTTGTTGGTTAGGGTTGTCCTTACAATGATTTGGTTGTAGCAGATTTGTAGATCCGAATTCCCATTTGTTCAGGTGCCTATATTTCTGCTCAATTTTGACAACATATCGATATGAAACTCCTAATGATGATATGTTTAGGAAATCCATTTCGGTTTGGATGTACCTATGTAGAGCCCCACGATATTTTAGAACCAGATGTCCTTCAGAGTATTTGATACCCAACTTGGTGCGCAAGGTATGGAAATTATTTGTGAACTCCGACAATGTTTGGCTCTTCTCTTGCCACTGTGTGGTCCATTTCATGTACTAGTATTCATAGTTATCAACATGATAGTATTATTTTTTGACCACATCCCCAAAAAGTCCCAAGTGGGCTCGACCCCATATATTCCAGATTCCTCTGTGGAACTTTTCTCCCAGTAAGTTTCCCACCAATGTTTGACATGGGGGAGAGCCTTGAGGAGTGCGAAGGTGATATTTTCCCTATCGAAATTTTTTTGAACAGAGAAATAACCTTCTAATAGATTTAACCATTTTTCTAAGGAATCCACATCTATCTGACCTTCAAATATGGGAATATCAAAATTAAATTGTACCTTGAAGGGGGTTGCCTGACCGCTTGATGAATATGCTTCTTCTGTGGGTAGTCATCGAAGGATCTACGCAAAGTTGTCCATCATTTCATTCCTTTGTCATGCGAGGGATTCCTTGAGAAAATTTTTAATAGGATCTATTGCTCCATCATATTTGTTTTCGTTCCCCATGGGTTGTTGTTGGGATTGATGCGACTGATCTTGTAATGGATCGATTGGTTCGAGTCCCAACTTCTTGTACCCAGATCTTGTCAGGGACATGCACGAATAAAAATAAATAAAGAGCAGACCGCTTTGATACCACTGATCCAGATTATGTTTGGAACGAAATGAAAGAAGAGATATTACTATGAAACACTCATGAAAATTTCCAAAAATAGAGAAATACAACAATACTTGATTTCTATTAATGAAAGAATTGTAAAGAGTGTAAAAATACAGAGTGCAAGACTTGCTAGAATGGTGGCAGCTTTATCTCTGAGAAGAGATGTGACGGCTACGCTCATTCACAAAAAGATGATTACAGTGAAGGCCTTTTTATGTTAAACATAAATTCCAAAACCATAGACATCCAAAAACCTAACCCTAGAAGGTGAAACACCAAAATTCATGTGGGCCCTATGGGTAAGTTGGCGTAATTTGGTACCTCAACTTTTCAGGGTCGTAACTTTTGCATACAACCTCTGTTTTAGGCGCATGATGGCCCGTTGGAAAGGTCTTTCAGAGAGATACACATTTCAATGTCAAACTCTGACTCTGTCTATAATTTGATTGTGGCGAGACAAAAGAACAACGTTTAGGGCCCCAAAATGGCCTTGGAAGTATAAGCAAGATGTGTTTACATGAAAATATACAAAATAAGCAAGTTGGATTAGGCGAGAGGCCACTCGTATCCACCTGGAGGATGTGTGGGGATTCATACAACCCCAAAAGTGTAGAACCCATAATTACAAAGCAGTACAAAATAACGTGCTAAACTGAAAATTGACAAAAGGAGCCAGTTGGAATAGGTGGGTGGCCACCAATATCCACCTGGATCAAACAGGCTAGCCACACTATGTTAAATCACACTTCTTGAATCAATTTCAAAATATTATAATAACTAATTTGAAATAAAGCATGAAAAAAAGCAATAACCACACATGCAGTAATCAAAATTCATGCTAAACCATCCAAGAAAGGAACAATGTATCATGCACAACAAATAACCAAAAACAATGCACATAGAAATACATCTCATAGATAAATAAATACATAGCCGAATATACATTATACAGAAAACATAGAGAACACTTATCTTTTCAAGTAAACATTCACCAATTGGCTACAGACCAAGGACGTTCCTCCCTATTCGATAACACAGGTATTCCAACAGAGGAAAAACACCTTCAGTAGCCACTCACGCAACCAGATCAAAGATTAACACACCGATGTTTTGACGTGGTAAAACCCCTACGGGGAAACATCCACGTCCCCAACCAACACAACCACTTGGAGCAGTTTATTAATGCAAAAGAAAAAGATTACAAAGAGATTTTACAAGAGAGTTTCTCACAATCGATCATCGGCAAATGACCCTCCATTCTCTTTAAATAGAGATCATTGACCAATCGGGTGTTAATCCATAGATCAATGTAGCCATTAAGATCGAGGAGAATATGAATCGTTAGATCACTCTATGTCAGAAACATATTGTGACCGTCAGATCACTCTTGTCGGAAACATATCGTGACCATCAGATTTCCTAACTACAAATGCATACTAATGCATACTAAAGAAACACACTAAGAAACACACTTTTACCTAACGACACATTAGACCAAGTAGATCTTAACTAACTCCTATGTGTTTGAACATCCTAACATCCCCCCTTAAGAACAACCTGGGATAGGATTGAAGGATTTACAATAGTGACACAATAGAAGAAGGAAGGAGTCATTAGAGCCTATCCCCCCTTAATGACAACTTCCTGAACTCCTAACATAGATCGAAGTTTGGAAAAATTCGCTTCTGTAATGAAAATGTCTACAACTTGATCTTTTGTAGGGAAAAAGAGCACTTTAATAACTTGATCATGAATGAGATTTCTGATGAAGTGCATGTGTAGCTCGATGTGTTTTATGTGTTGATGTTGAACTGGGTCTTTGGCGATCTTGATGACACTTTGATTGTCGCACCAAATGTTGGTCAGATGTTGCTGCTGAAATCCAAACTATGAAAGGATCTGTCGAAGCTATAAGGCTTCATGAATTTCATTTACCACTGCTCAATACTCTGCTTCTGTTGAATAAAGTGCAATAGCATATTATTTCTTACAGGCCCAAGTGACAGGTTCTGAACCAAGGTTGAAAACATAACCTGCAGTAGACTTCAGATCATCAAGGTCACTGACCCAATCTGAATCAATGAAACAAACCAATAAAGGAGTCCCCCCTGAACTGTAATGTATCCTGAACTGAACTATACCCTGGACATACCGAAGTATCCTTTTAGCTACTTTCCAATGACTTTCATGGGGTGTTTACATATACTAGGAAACAAGACCAACAACAAAATAAATATCAGGATGAGTATGAGTCAAGTATAAGAGGCTACCAACTAACTGATGGTACAAGGTGGTGTAAACTTTGGGAGAAGTACAAGTGGCAACAAGCTTGACTCCGGACTGGAAGGGAGAAGGGGATGGTTTATAATATTGCATGTGAAATCGATGAAGAAGGTCACAAGCATAATTAGACCGGGAAAGAAAAATTCCTTCATTGGTTTGCAAAACTTGGAGGCCAAGGAAATAGTGCAAAAAGCCTAAGTCTGTCATTTCAAATTTCGTCTTAAGGATGGTTTTCACATGGTTTAAAAGTTTTGAGTTACTACCAGTAAGGATAAGGTCATCAACATAAAGGAGAAGGATTATGAGATGGCTTCCTACTTTTTTGGTATAGACATTAGGATCATAATGGCATCTAGAAAATCAGGTGTCAATAAGAAAGTTTTCCATTTTGGCATACCAAGATCGGGGAGCTTGCTTAAGACCATAAAGAGATTTCTTAAGGCGACAAACAAGGCTAGAGTAATTTTGGACATTGCCAGGAGGTTTTTCCATGTAGATTTCTTCTTGCAAATACCCATGCAAGAAGCTGGATTTAACATCCATATGATGGACCTCTCATTTATGTGAGGCAACAAGGGCAAGAACAAAGAGGATGGAATTCATTTTGGCTACAGAGGAAAAGGTTTCATTATAGTCAATTCCTTCAACTTGGGAAAATCCTTTGGAAACTAACCGAGCCTTATGTCTTTAAACACTTCCATATGATGCATACTTAGTTATGTAGACCCATTTACATCTGACAATTTTTCTTCCTTTTGGAAGAGGAACAAGATCCCAAGTATTGTTTTCCATTAAAGAATGATACTCTTCATTCATTGTTGTATCCCAATCTGGATGACCCGAAGCTTCTGCAAATGTCTTTGGATAATGAGACTCTAAAACTTGATCCAAAAGAGAAGAGGCTCGTTGGAACTGAGAACGTGTCTGACCATGATCTGAAGGATCACTGACAAGATCACCAATTGTTTCTCGTGTTGAACAGACTCATATAGGAAGCAATGGTGTTGGTGTTG
Source organism: Picea engelmannii (assembly GCA_009831015.1). Lineage (NCBI taxonomy): Eukaryota > Viridiplantae > Streptophyta > Pinopsida > Pinales > Pinaceae > Picea > Picea engelmannii. The sequence goes on from WSFP011366029.1 coordinate 12,269, forward strand.
GTTCATGTTCAATGGAATCATCAGGAGGATGGTGAGCAGGCGAAGGTGGATTTTCATCCTCACTATCATCATCTGAAGAAGAAACCAGAATAGGAACAAAAGAAGGCACAAACATCAAACATGGCTTGCAGGCCGAAGAAGGCACAATTGTCGAATTAGGCTCGCGGGCCAAGAGATTTTCATCAAATTTAACATCTCTTCTAATAATAATTTTATTACAATGTGGATGAAGAAGTCTGTAACCTTTGACATATTCATAATAACCAACAAACATACACTTCTCACTTTTAGGCTGCAATGCTTTCCTTTTCTCATTAGGAATGTGAACCCATGCTATACTGCCAAATACACAAAAGTGACTTACATCTGGTTTAATTTTAGTCCATGCTTCTTCCGGTGTTATTTTTTTAAGAGCCTTTGTGGGAGTTTGATTTAATATGTAATTTGCATAGTTTATGGCTTCTTCCCAATACTTTAGACTTAATCCCTTAGATTGGATCATACAATTAGCCATTTCTTTTAATGTGCGGTTCTTTCTCTCAGAAACACCATTTTGTTGTGGTGTATGTGGAACAATGTGTTGCATTTGGATGCCCTGTGTAGTGCAGTAACTTGTAAAATTATTGTTCACATATTCACCTCCATTATCTGTTCTTAACCTTTGAATTTGATGTCCATATTGCTTTTCTACAAGGGCCCTGTAGGCCAGAAACTTGCCAACAACTTGCCAAAAACTTTGATCTTAAGTTTTAAGAAGTAAACCCAATACGTCTGGAAAAGTCATCAATTAAAGTTTAGAAATACTTGCACCCAGAAAGAGAAGGAGAAGAAAGTGGACCACACAAGTCACTATGAACAAGCTTCAAAGGGCCCGAGGTGTGACAAGAGGCATGTTTGTCAAAACTGTCCCAATGATGTTTGTCGAGAACACAACCGATACAACCACCATCTATGCATGAAACAAGATGAATACTAGTCACCATATGTTGATTACATAGTTGTTTCATTGAGCGATAGTTTAGATGACCAAACCACTCATGACAAAGTTTTCTCAAGTCATCGCTATGAGAAACAAAAACTGATGAAAAAGATGATGACCCAAAGTTGTCAAACTTGTACAACCTGGTAATATCATCAGCGATTCCAGTTGCAACAACAAGCTTAGGATCTTTTAGATCCTTGATTACAACTTGGTGAGGTGAAAACTCTACGGTTTTACCTTCACCTAAATGAGTGATTTGATATACCGATAGAAGGTTACAAGAGAGACTTGGAACACATAATACTTCATTGAAATGACTATTATCTACTTGAACTGTTCCAAATCCTACAACACTAAGAGATCTATCATCACCAACAAATATTTTCTTGGTGTTACATTCATTTAGAGTAGAAAATATGGCTTTGTCCTTAGCCATATGATAAGATGCTCTAGAATCAATAAGCCACTCATTAGAAGAAGAAGTAGAAGTTGCATTGAAGGAGAAACCAGAAGCAGAAAGTGCATGTCCATGAGAAGAAGAAGAAAAAGAAGAATCAATAATGATGTTGTGTTTTTTCATCGTTGCTTCTAAAGCTTCCATATTCTTGAAACATTTGGACTCATCATGACCATCTTTACCACAAAAGTTGCAATGTATGACAATCTTCTTATTTTTAGATTTTTCTCCTTTGTCACCATTAGGAGTTGAAGTTTGATGAGTGGGTTTGGGACCCTTGTTTTTCTTTTTGTTGTGGCGAGGATGTTGCATCTTTGGATTCTTGGGTTTATCTTTCTGTTGGGTGAATAATATTTTGTTGGAGGTACCTGTAGTGTTGATCACTCCAAGTTGTACAAGCTTATGTTGATCTCTAATCAAAGCATCACAAAATGAATAAAGAGGGGGTTTTTGATAAGTTTTCTCTAGAGCCTCTCTCATGGCATAAAAGGTAGATACAAACACATAATATGCACTACCTATCTTAGAAAGAATAATATATATGCAACACTCTTCTTCCATCTTTATGGTACACTCTTCACATAAAATTCCAAGTGTTTTAAACTTAGATAGATAGTCTTCAATGCAAGAAAAATCATTTGGACTTAAAGTCAATATCTTATTTTCTAACTAATGTGCACGAATGATATTGTGTTTACCAAACACAGATTCAAGCTTTTCCCAAGATTCATTGAGGTCATCAATTTCTTGAAGGTGGAACCTTAAATCAAGAGAGATGGACATTCCGATCAATCCACGTGTTTTGTCAGTCCTATTATCCCATTTGACTTTCTTATCAACATCAGTGGGTTCTTTTTCCTTTCCCAAGGTAATTCAGTACAAGCCTTTACTTCTTAATAAATCCTCCATATGGGATTTTCATTAGAAGTAGTTGGTGCTGGTAAGAAAAAGATCACTGGAAGAATCCATATTAAATATGCAGATAATATGGATTCAAAAATTGAAACTGATGATCTAGATGGAAAGATCTTGCAAAATTAGATGGTTTAAAAAACAACAACACTCAAAGCGAACTTTGGATGTCAAAGTTATGCCCTTTAAAAAAAAGCATAAATGGTAACCAAAGAACGATGTGTTGGTGATACCCCTCCAAATAACCTCGCTTTTACAAATAAGTTGCTTTATGAAGTGACCCATTTTTATAAAAAGAAGAGGGGATCACTTTTACAGTGAAGTTACTTTATAAAATAAAGTTGCATGCAAAATAAATAACTCTAAAATAAAATATTAAAGTTACTTATAGTGATTCAATTTTATACTTGAAGTGAAATACACTTTACAATGGATGCATGAACTTTTTCAAAAAAAGTAACACAAATAGAGACTTGAACTCAAGACCTCTTACTTAATATGGAAACTTTTAACCAAGTGAGCTAGAAAAACATATTGTATTATTTAGAAAGAGGTTTGGAGTTGTTGTTGTTGTTGAAAATGGCCTTGGAGAGCGTGCTCATAAAAAATATTTTCACACAAGAAAAACTTTCGCTTCTTGATGACAACAAGGGTTAGATCTCGGTTAGCTTACCCATAAAAATGCACCTTTTCTGATCTATTTCTGATTTGTCAAGATCGCACAGGGTGCGAGGCAAAGAGAATACACAGATCCAAAAGAGTAGCAACTAGAAAAAATAAGATAGAAAACCGAAATAAAACCAAAATAATACTCTGCAAAAATTTAAAAAGGGAGTATTCGGGCTTTATACCTTCAGATCTAATTGAAATAGTCGTATCTTGGGAAAATATCAACCTTTTCGAGTGAGACAAAAAATGTTATTGATTGAAAAGAGCACTCCAGATGGAATGGAATAGTCCTCTAAGCCCAAAATGTACAAAAATGGCAGAAAATGAAGATGAGGCAACTTGGTTTCACAATCTTGTTCTACAACAGGATCAAGTCTTCAAACAAGCTCTGATACCATGTTCGACAACAAAGGTATTCCAACAGAGGATGAACACCTTCAGTAACCACTCACACAACCAGATCAAATATCAACACACCGATGTTTTGACATGGTAAAACCACTACGGGGAAACATCCATGGACCCATCCAACATGACCACTTGGAGAAGTTTATTAATGAAAAATAAAAAGATTACAAAGAGATTTTACAAGAGATTTTCTCACAATCGATCATTGGAAAATGGCATCCATGCTCTCTAAATAGAGATCATGGACCAATCGGGTGTTAAGCCACGGATCACTGTAGTCGTTAAGATCGAGGAGAATATGAACCGTCAGATCACTCTATGTCAGAAACATATCGTGACTGTCATATTTTCTAACCACAAATGCTTACTAATGCATACTAAAGAAACACACTAAGAAACACACTTTTACCTAACGTCAAATTAGACCAAGTAGATATTAACTAAATCCTAAGTGTCTAAATATCCTAACACTCCCAACCATAGACATTGTTGTTCATTCACTCTCAACAACATTGTCACCCTCAATCCATAGATATGAACCCACAAGGATGGGTCCTATGCCAAATCTAAAAAACACACCAGTTAGCTAACAAGCTCTCATGTTTTCCCAACCACACAAAAATCCTAATTTCCATCTCTCTTTCCCTCCAGCCTACACAACCCAAAGAAATGAACCCTTTTCTCTGCTATGCGGTCCCTTAGGTTGTTCCATTTCTCTCCAGGGCTCCAATGATACTAGTAAGAAAATATCCATGCTGGAAACTCCAAGGATTCTCAATTGTAAATAATTCTTTCAGAACTGTCATCAATCTCATGCACACATGCATCCATTCCCTCTTGGAATGATCATTAATTCCTCACAACCATCTAGAAAAGGATTTCTACCTCCAAACATTCATTTTCATGCCCAAACCAAGAACACAAGAATGAGAAAGAGTGAATGAAGAAGAACCCAAGGAAAGAGTGTAAGAGTGAACCCCACACATCCCAAAGACGGGTTTATATATTTACTTGGAAATCAAGAACCACATGGCATTCCCCCCAAGAAGCTCACATAACCATTTTTCTCAATTAAAACCAAGATGGGTAAATAAAATATAATGAAAAGACTTAGCCCCTTTAGCCCCCTCTCTTATGGAATCATAGTCCCCTATCTCTTGTCCTTGTCCGTCTCACAACCAATGATGTATTTTATTAATACATATAGAATGATTAAATTTCCTAGGCACTCTCGCCCCTTATCAACTTTATCAGCTCACCAACCTAAGTCACATTTACATAATGCGTTCTAGTTCAATATAGGGATTTAAATTGGGGGTGTTACAAGTAGAGAGTACCCCATTCAGTTTGGAGGGAGGTGATTATTCCCTTGTCTTTTCATTTGCACTTAAGGGATCTTAAAACCACTTTAGTACAAGAAATACCCAAGAAAATAAAGAGCCTAGGACTCTCTTAAGGAGTTTAGTTAAGTTATCCAAGTAGAGTAGTACTGATGCAGACCCCCCCTTCTCCCTTCGGGGTTGTTGACCTCCTGGTCGAGGATCAATCAAGATACTGAGTCAGATCGACTCTTTGGGTCTCTTCTAGACCCCAAAACCACTTACACATGTCCTTTCCCAAATACATAGGTTGTATGAGACCCGCGGGCCCTCTCCTGAGTGTTGTTCAATTTCCACGCCGAACAAGCGCTAGCTCTTCTCTGGTTAAGCTCCTTCCTTCATGTGATCGTGGTTGTGACCAGTCGCCTAACTCAAAAGGTGCTTCACAATTTTGCATGTTGGGTCTTTGCATGCAAGCCGACCCCCAATTCTACGATCTTCGAACTCCCGAAGTGGGGCCTAGCACGTGTTATCTCCTCCCTTAACCTTTGACGATGTGAACCCTCGCTATGACCTGGGGCCAACCTCTCGAGTGCTTCACGGTTTTGCGTTTTGCGTCCCCGAAAGGTTTTGTTTGCTTGTCCTCCCGATTTCCAAAATCTGAAATTTGGGCTCCACTCACGTCAGGTCAACGGTCCACAATCCATGTGATATGACGATCGTTCTTTCTCCCTCACATTTCATGATTTCACGTTTCACGAGGTTTAAAGATGAATCATATCCCTTCTTCCGATATCCGAAACCCTGACTCTCCACTTGCCTCAGATCAATGGTCTGAGACTTCTCGTGATCCAACGGTTCAGATCTCTTTTGCAAACATGGGACTTCGTGAGGTTGCTTACCATGTGCACTTCCAAAGGGTTAAATCTTGTGCACTTACCTTTGGATCCAATGACTGTTTATCCATGTGCTCAGATCTAACGGTCCAGATATGATCTCCCTTTGCACGTTCTCCTGAGTGTCTGGGCATGAGATTTGATGGCCATATATTTTCCTCTGCAGCTGATCCAATGGCAATTGTCGCTCCCCCTCCTGAGGTTTTGACTCTTCTGACTCATAAAGTTTTCTAAGTGTTCAAAGGTCTCTACCTTTGAACCTCCTGTGAGTCCATCTCTTGGACCTCGACTACACTTCTAAAAAGTGCTATCCCTCATGAGATTGGCCTTTCATGAAGGTTTCAGCTTCCCACACAGTCCTTGCATTTTAGGGATTTTGATAACTCACATCCAAAGGATTTCTTGAAAAGAAATTCTTCTTGTCCTCCTGGCGTTCTCCTTTTATGATTCTTCAAATTCTTGCAGAGTCTCTTCAACACTTAGTCGAATCTTGGATCTGTGCACTCCTTGCAACAGATTCTTATGTAAGATTTGAGTTCTTGTGGATGACTGTGCACGCCTTGCAATAGTCACTTTGCATTCCTTGCAAAGGGAAAGTTTTGTGTTATCTCTTCTGAGCTTCAGGATCAAAACAGATCCCGTTTACACAATCCTTGTGTTCTGTGTGCACACCTTGCATCGATTCGATAGAAGAGAAACAATTGAAAATTATGCTAACATTTACAGTTCCATCTACTCGTAACGAAATTCATTCATTAATGAAAAAACAATAACAACAGGGAATTGCAAACAATGTACACACCATGCATTGGGTCAATTTTCCTCTGTTATCTTCATTCAAAAGTAAAATGGCTACAACTGCCATCAAAACAACAACTAAAATTCAGAAAATCTCCTCCTAACTTGCAACAACCTCATTTGGGCGTAAAAAACCTCTATTTATCTCAGAGGGTCCTAAGGGTTCCCCCCGACTACTTGTCTACTCCAAAACCTAACCTAACGACTATCTTAGTGCAGTTGCATTCCAGAGCAGGAGTGGAAAATCCCACTTCCCTCGTGTTCATTCAAGCATGCTTTAGAAGATTTCCCAGTGCCGAGTTCAGGCGTGCTTCAAAATATTTCCCAACGCTGAGTTCAGGCGTGCTTCAAAATATTCGTCATAACTGCCAGTGTTGAGATTCTGAAAAGATTCTTAGGCGCTGAGTGGTCCTGCTCTGTGTGCTCGCTAACGATGCTCCTCCATCATACTCCCCTTGACAAAAATTTATGGAATCCTATCCATGAGCTCTTGCACTGACTTTCCATGCTTCTGGATATCATCTTCATTTTCCCAACTGGCATCTTCTATTGGGTGTCCCTTCCAGTTGACCAGATATTCAAAATAGGTCTTCCTCCTGGTCTTTTTGCCAATCCTTTGATCAACGATCTTCTCCATCTGTGGTTTTTCTGCTATAGGCATTTGTTTCTCCCACTGAATATTCTCTTGATCTTCTGATCCCTCTGTGTCATCTTTCTTGTAAGGATACATGTCTGAAACGTTGAATATGGGTGATATGCCCACATCATCTGAAAACTCAATCTCATAGGCATTTGCATCAAACTTCCTCAAGATCTTACATGGTCCTATCTTCTTCATATTTAACTTGTTATATGTTCCCCTATGGAACATTTCTTTTCTAATGTGTGTCAGAACCTGATCTCCTACTTCAAAATGAAGTTCCTTGCGATGTTGATCAACTATGTGCTTGTACTCTTGGTTAGAACTCTGCAACTGTCCTCTGATCTGGCTATGGAGCTTCTACATTTATGCAGCAAAATCTTCTGCTCCAACACTCCTGATCTCACTATGTTCCAAGTCTCTCAACTCAGATACTCCCTTGGGTTGCATTTCATACAATATTTGGAATGGTCTCTTTCCAGTGCTCATGTTTGGTGAGTCATTGTATGCAAATTCTGCTTGTGGCAGAATCTAATCCCACTGATTATGATGCTCAGTGACCAGACTCCTCAATAAGTTTCCCAAACTTTTGTTTACCACCTCAGTATGTCCATCTGTATGAGGGTGATAAGCTGAGCTGAAGGACAAATTCATCCCCAACTTCTTCCACAGTGTTCTCCAAAAATGACCAACAAACTTTGTGTCTTTGTCCGAGACAATGCTTCTGGGTAGGCCGTGAAGTCTCACAACTTCCTTGAAAAACATATTTTAAACATGTGTTGCATCATTGGTATTTTGGCATGGGATAAAGTGTGCCATATTTGAAAATCTATCCACCACCAAAAATATGGAGTCAAATCCTCTTTGCGTTCTTGGTAGTCCCAACATAAAATCCATGCTTATTGCATCCCAAGGCCTCTCTAGTATTGGAAATGGTTGATACAATCCAATGTTCTGTATTTTTCCTTTTCCATGTTGGTAGATTCTACATCTATTCACAAAATTTATCACTTTTGTCCTCATACCTGGACAATAGTATGAACTGTTCAACTGTGCAAATGTTTTATCATGGCCTAAATGTCAAGCCAATCATCCACTATGCTTTTCCTTCAAAAGGTTGTCCCTCATTGAAAATTTTGGTATGCACAATTGATTGCCTTTGAACAACAATCCCTCTTGAACCATATACTCTTCCCACTGGCTCTTGTCTCTTAGCACAAGATTCACACATGCTTCCTTGAAATCTGGGTCATCACTGTACATTTCCTTAAGGTGTTCAAAACCCAAGGTCTTCACTTGAAATTCCTGCAGAATCAAACATCTCCTACTTAATGCATCAACAACTTTGTTAGCATTCCCAAAAATATGTTTTATGACAAAAGTAAATTTCTGCATAAACTCAATCCACTTTCCATGCCTTTGATTCAATTTTTCATGTCTGGTTATGAATTGTAAAGCCTGGTTATCGCTATACAAGACAAATTCTTGTGGGACAAGGTAATGTCTCCATTTCTTTAAGGCTTGAATGATGGCATAAAAATACTTATCATATGTGGAGTATTTTCTATTGGTATCATTCATCATCTCACTGAAATAGGCAACAAGTCTATTATCCTGACTCAGAACTGCTCCAATTGCAACTCCACTTGCATCACATCTCACCTGAAATGTTTTTTCAAAATTTGGCAAGACCTGAATTGGTATTTTGTTATTTTCTCTTTCATTATATTGAATCTCTTCTTGGCCTCCTCTCTCCATTTAAAAGACTTGTGCTTCTTCTTCACTGTATCCACCATTGGTGCACAAATTCCACTTAAGTCTCTGATGAACTTCCTATGGAAACTTGTTAATCCATGGAAGCTTCTTACCTCAAACATGCTTCTTGGTGACAACCATTCTTTGATTTCTTTCACCTTCTTTGGATCCATCTTCAGTTCATTTGAAGAGATCACAAAACCCAAGTAAATAAGATCTGTCTTCATAAAAGAGGACTTCTTCAGATTTATCAACAACTTCTCCTTCTGTAGTCTCCTCATCACTAGTGTCAGGTGTCTCAAATTCTCCTCTTTAGTCTTGCTAAAGATCAATATATCATCCATATATACAACCACAAACTTGCCAATGAAATCTTTCATTATTTCATTCATCAACCTTATAAAAGTACTCGGGGCATTTGTTAAGCCAAATGGCATAATAAGCCACTCATACAAACCCTCATTTGTCTTAAAGGTTGTCTTCCACTCATCACCTTCTCTCATTCTAATATGGTGATATCCGCTTTTCAAATCTATTTTAGAAAATTAATTTGCTCCACTTAAACATTCCATTAAATCATTCATTCTCGGCAAAGGAAATCTATACCTGATGGTGATATTGTTAAAGGCTCTTGAGTCTGTACACATTCTCCATCCTCCATTCTTATTTGGACTCAACACAGTTGGTACTGCGGATGGACTCAAGCTCTCTTTGACCAAACACTTGTCTAACAATTCCTGGACTTGGTTCTTTACCTCCTCATTCTCTCGAGGTGTCAGTCTGTACACTTCTTTATTTAGTAGACTTTCTCCTAGTATCAAGTCAATATGGTGGATGATACTTCTGATGGGTGGCAATGAGTTAGGCAACTCATCCACCACTATGTCAACAAAATTATCCAACAATTCCTGAATTTCTTCAGGAAAATCACCCATCGAAGTACTTGTAAGGATAACTCTAGGTTTCCTCACCACAACGAACTGCATCTCATGTTCTTTCTCGACTTCTTTCAGGAGTTCCTTCCCACTCATGAGAAGTATGCTTGTGCTAGCTTCCTCTTTCACTTTCTTCTCCTCTATTGGCAGAAACATGTGTGTTCTACCATTCTTCTCCAAGGTGTATGTATTCTTCCTCCCATCATGAATGACATTCCTATCAAACTGCCATGCTCTTACCAACAAAATATGGCATACATCCATGGGAATTATATCACATAGAATTTCATCTCTATATCCTCCTATATTAAATTCAACCAAGCATTGTTTAGTAACTATTACCTGGTGTCCTTTCTACAACCATGAGACTTTGTATGGCCTTAGATGTGCATTTGTCTCCAAATCCAATTTCTCCACCATTTCTATGGATACTAGGTTACCAATTCTCCCACTGTCAATTATCACCTTGCATACTCTGTCCTTAGTCTTGCAAGTTGTCCTGAATATGTTGTTCCTTTACACTGGCTTCTCAACTTATGCCTCTGGTTTTAAGAGGACCTTTCTCAACATCAGGGATGTTCCATCCTTTGCTCCTTCTGCTTCAACATTCCTTCTCTGTGCTTCCGAAATGTGAGCTTCACCTCCTCCTTCTTTCTTCTTCCCAGGACATTCCCAAGACATGTGTCTTGTCTTTCCACAGGCATATCATCTTACTTCTCCTCCTCTACTTCTCCCTCTTCCTCTAGAAGAACTTCTTTCACCACCATGTCTTCTCGGGAAATTCCTCCTCTTTCCGAGTGACTATGCGGTTTCTCAGTCTCATCCTTAGACTTATGTGTCTTTTCATGGGTAACTCACTTGCCTTTGTTTGGGACCGGGCTTTTACCTCTTCCATGTTGGATTTATTTTCTGTCCAACTTCTCCTCTGCCTTCAGTGAAAATTGATAAGCATCCTCCATTATCCTTACTAACATCATGTTGATCTTATCCTGGATCTCATACCTTGGGCCATTTATATATCTGACAAATTTTTCTTCATCTTTCTCTCTTTGTCTAGTTCTGATGTTCAGCCTGTAGAACTCCTCTGTGTACTCCTTAACTGTCATACCCTTCTGTCTCAGGTTCTACAACTTCCTGAACAGATTGATATGATAATCTTTGGGTATGAACTTAGCCTTCAGCTTGGCTACCATTCTGTCCCAATTCTTTATCTTATGTTTTCCTTTGCTTCTCCTCTCATCCTGCAGTTCATCCCACCACAATGTTGCATGTCCTTTTAGCCTGGCGACAACATGCCTCACCCTTTTTTCCTCATCGACATCCTCATAGTCAAAATATTTTTCCATGGATCTTATCCAATCCAACAACTCTTCAACATCTAAATTTCCTTCATACATTGGGACCTTTATCTTGGCTCTACCTCACAATCTAACAACTGCTCTCAGCAAGAATTCTTTGGCAACATTCTCACTTTCAGCTTCTTCGACCTCTACTTCTTCACTCTCTACATCGCTGGCGTCTCCAACATCATGTGCCCTCCTCTATGCTGCCTCCATTGTCTCTAATATTGCACGAAGTTCTCGCATCTCCCTTTCTACAACTTGATTGGCTAAGGGTGGCTCCCCTCGTCTCCTCGATGGCATTGTGTCGACTATTTGTCACACACAGAGTACAACTTTGATTTCTTTTGTCTCCTCTCCTTTGCCTATTATCTGCAAGAAAAACTTATGCTCTAATACCACTTGATGCAGACCCCCCCTTCTCCCTTTGGGGTTGTTGACCTCTCAGTCGAGGATCGATCAAGATACTGAGTCATATCGACTCTTTGAGTCTCTACTAGACCCCAAAACCACTTACACAGGTCCTTTCCCTAAATACACAGGTTGTATGAGACCTGCGGGCCCTCTCCTGAGCGATGTTCTATTTACACACCGAACGAGCGATAGCTCTTCTCTGGCTAAGCTCCTCCCTTCACGTGACTGTGATTGTGACCACTCGCCTAACTCAAAAGGCGCTTCATGATTTCGGGTGTCGGGTCTTTGCATGCGAGATGACCCCCAATTCTCCGATCTCCGAACTCCTGAAGTGGGGCCTAGCACATGCTAGCTTCTCCCTTAACCTTCGATGATGTGACCCCTCACTATGACCTGGGGCCAACCTCTCGAGCGCTTCGTGGTTTCGTGTCCCCGAAAGGTTTTGTTTTCCCGTCCTCTCGATTTTCGAAATTCAAAATCTGGGCTCCACTCACGTCAGGTCAACGGTCCATAATCCATGTGATACGACGGTCCTTCTTTCTCCTTCTTGTTTCGGGATTTTGCATTTCGCGAGGTCGAAAGATGGCTCGTCTCCCTTCTTCTGATATCCAAAACCTCGACTCTCCACTTGCCTCAGATCAACGGTCTGAAACTTCCCACGATCCAATGGTTCAGATCTCCTTCGCGAACTCGGGACTTCACGAGGTTGCTTACCCTGTGCACTTCCAAAGGGTTAAAGCTCGTGCACTTACCTCTAGATCCAACGAATGTTGATCCACACGCTCAGATCTAACGGTCCATATCTGATCTCCCTTTGTGCATTCTCCTAAGTGTCTGGGCGAGAGATTTGATGGTCAGATATTTTCCTCTGTAGTTGATCCAATTGTAGCTGTTGCTCCCCCTCCTGGGGTTTTGACTCTTCTGACTCATAAAGTTTTTTAAGTCTTCAAAGGTCTCTACCATTGAACCTCCCACGAGTCTGCCTCTTGGACCTCGACTACACTTCTAAAAAGTTCCATCCCTCTTGATCTTGGCCTTTCGTGAAGGTTTCGGCTTCCTGCACACTCCTTGCATTTCAGGGATTTCTATAACTTAGATCTGAAGGATTTCTTGAAAAGAAATTCTTCTTGCTCTCTTGGCGTTCTCCTTTTCCGGTTCTTTGACTTCTTGCAGGGTCTCTTCAACACTTAGTCGAATATTGGATCTGTGCACTCCTTATAGTAGATTCTTATGCAAGATTTGAGTTCTTGCGGATGACTGTGCATGCCTTGTAGCAGTCACTTTGCACTCCTTGCAAAGGGAAAGTTCTGTGTTATCTTTTCTGAGCTTCAAGATCGAAACAAATCCCATCAACGCACTCTTTGCGTTCTGTGTGCACACCTTGCACCAATTTGATAGAAGAGAAACAATTGAAACTTATGCTAACATTCACACTTCCATCTACTCGTAACGAAATTCATTCATTCATGAAAACACAATAACAACAGGGAATTGCAAACAATGTCCACACCATGCATTGGGTCAATTTTCCTCTTTTATCTTCATTCAAAAGTAAAATGGCTACAACTGCAATCAAAACAACAACCAAAATTCAGAAAATCTCCTCCTAACTTGCAGCAGCCTCATTTGGGTGTACAAAACCTCTATTTATCTCAGAGGGTCCTTAGGGTTCCCCCCGACTACTTGTCTACTCCAAAACCTAACCTAACGACTATCTTAGTGCAGTCACATTCCAAAGCAGGAGTGGAAACTCCCACTTCACTCGCGATCATTCAAGTGTGCTTCAAAAGATTTCCTGGCATTGAGTTCATGCGTGCTTCAAAAGATTTCCCGGTGTTGAGTTTAGGTGTGCTTCAAAATATTCGCCGTAACTTCTAACGTTGAGATTCTGAAAAGATTCCCAGGTGCTGAGTGGTCTTGCTCCGCGTGCTCGCTAACGATGCTCCTGAATCAAGCACTCATGCTAGTCCATACTTGACAACTTGAGAAGTAGGGTAATACAACAAAATTGGTTCAAAGTTTAAAGTTCACTCACTCTTTTGATATGAAAAGGGAATCTATTTACATAAGGCCCTTTGGTGAGGGTTCTCTATATTTGACTCTTAGTATCTAAGAATTGATAATTCTTAAAAAACATATTGGGAAACTACCCACATGACTTGACATCATGTTGATTTTTTAACCACGTCCCTCATCTAATTGTATTGTAATCTATCTAATAACAAAAAATAAAGGAAAATGTTTAGAGATCTTTTGTGTGTCCTAAGGTTTTGTCCAAGTTTTCACAAGCCCCTTTAGGGGCAACAATATAAAAATTTAGAATATTGACTAAGTAACATAAGGATAAATACCAAATAACCCTCCCTACTGAAATCAACGATAACTTAGTAGGTGTGATGGAGAGGAGACTAGACCATCGCCCAATATTTGCCTCATATTGTTTCCTTTGAGTCATGTTATGTTGGTATTTAGAAAATGAAAGTGGATCTAAAACTATAAAAAATACCAATTAATGAACCTATTTAGGAGTGGCACATAATCTCACAACTTCTTGTGTGATTTTGAAAGATTTGTATGTAAAGTAAGACTAGAAAATTATTATAAAAGAAATCGATGCTAAATATTTTTTAGTTTTTTTGTGTGGTTGTTCCATTTTTTTATTTGTTTTCCCAGTTGGATCCTCTTATTGAAATAGGTCTTTAGAGGGATGATCCTTATTTCTTAGTTGAAGAAGAAAGGGAAACCCATGTACCTATCTTGTAGGAGTTAGTGATTTTGAAGTTTATAAATGAAATTACAAATGAAAAGTATGAAGTAAACTACTACCATATATCCAGGCCAACAATTATTAATGGCACTTTCATGCACATTAATGACCTTTGGTTGATAAAAACTATTATGAAAATATAAAAGAGACTCTTATATGCACAAAATTTTAAAAAAATACATAAAAACTAGCAAAGACTATTATTGTCTTGATTTTAACTAACCAGCCTAGACAAGGCCAAACCTACGTCTTTAGGTCATCAATAATAATAAAACGAGGAAAAACACATGGGAAGATGCAAATAAAAGGAAATGAAGGTTGTTACCAAGCCAATCAATAAATAAGACGTTCTAGGTTCCATTTAGACCTTCCTAGATCCTTCTTACCACCAACTATCCTTGATGATTTCCCTTCCAACCACAAAACCTGCAATAAAAACACATAAAATATGCATGCTAGTTATTAACAAGAAGAAGTTGGCATTAGTTATGTAAATATCTTCGCTAAAGGAATTAGAGAACTATTGTATTAAATTATGCATGCATCAAGATGAAATGGATTGCCCATACAAACACCCTTAATGATCACCATAGCTCCTCACACCATATTATTTCACCCTCCATTAGAGAAAACAAGTTGCACACATACATCATTAAGCTTTCTTACTGATAGTAGGTTCCCTACCAAACTTGGAATGTGTAGAACTCCAATAATCCCCTCCACTCTGTCATCGAGGAATCTAATTAAGACTCTACAATGACCAACTATTCTAAGATGAGAATCATAATTGAAGTATACCTTCCCACCATCATATTCCTCATACACTTAAAATCACTCTCAATGGGAAGTCATGTGGAAGGAAGATCCAAAGCCTATCAATTGTGCACTTTGACATGCATGGTTTTCTAAGGCCACAACAAAGTAATCTCCACCATACTTCTGAGAATAGTTTTCAAACTTATCATCAAAATTTTCTTCTTATTCTCCTTTTTCTCTTCCTTATAGCCTCTTTTGAAATGCCCAACTTTGCCACAATTCCAACATCTTGCCTTGGAATTTCTAGAAGACTTAGATCTCCCATGGGATTTGGATCTACCATTATCCCTCTTCTGGCATTTATCTTTTGATCTTTCACTAATCTATAAATTGTCGTGGATATTCCACTATAAATTTCATCACAACAGATCTAATAAAATATTGAAATCTTTACTGTGAAGGTTAATTTCCTTTAGATCTCAGATTCTTTAATTACTGGTTTTCTGCTTAAAATGTATGAAATAGATCAAATGTGAAAAATAGAGAAAATAAATAAATACTCACATACCATCCAAAAATAAACACAAGATATAACTTGGGAAACCCAATACGGGAAAAACCCAACTAGAAGGTGAGGTTGCTCTGCTCTCTTTTCTACAAATGAAAGTATAAAGAAAGAGGCACTCTATGTAGAGTTTCCTTTGAAACTGTGGCAAGTATGGATTCTACATAAACTCTCCTCCTCTATTATTATCTCACAATACCACTCCCAGGTGCTATGATCAACTATGTAACAAATACAATGCTAAAGAATGGAACCCCTTCTCCACCTAGAGGCCCAATATTTTATATCGCTTGATAGCCATCTAGGGGTAGGGTTTTGACTTCCTCAACCCTCAATTATGATAATGTTTTGGACCTTCTATAATCTTCTTGAAATTCCATACATGACTAGCCCCATATGCATTAGTAATAGGGGCTGACATGGCATTCACTTGTACCATGGTGGTCAACATAGTAGGTCAACTGATGGAAGGCATAACTTTTGCATATGAGCTCTGATTGACATTATTTTTGCATCGTCAGAAAGGTATCGATGTGTATAATAGTGTCATGGGATCCAAGCTAAAGTTGGGAAATTTTTGACCCCAAAAAATGTCATTTGATACTCGAAATGGCTCTGGAAGCTTACCGGGACTTGCCATTAAACAACCGTACAAGCTAATTTCTCCATTTTTTCCCAATCTAGAAGCATCGAGGTAGATGAAAAATAATATAATGATCCAATTTGGATCATACCTCCCCATTTAGGGAGTCTTTTGGTCCCCGAAATATTTATTGAATGAGGTGAGGAAATTTTTCCTCTACCCTATCTTGGAGTACCACTTTGATTTTCCTAGAAGTTGTCCTTTCAACCCAATCTGCCAAAGGTCATGCTACCCCTATCTTGTAGTTTTGGATTGTGACTTATGAAAAACTATGTACTCTACCAACTCTACCTGATCATTTGGTGCTAAATCCTCTATGGAAGGTAGGACCTGCTCCTCCTCCTAATCCACCATGGAAGGCTCGTAGAGTTTGAGATTCTCCACATTCACTATTGAGAAAATGTGCATGTATGGGGATAGATTGAGTCTGTAGACATTATCTCCTACCTTCTCTAATATATTGAAAGGTCCATATCATAGAGCCTTAATCTTCTTACCAGGACCCTATAGTATTTCCTTGTTCAGTTGTAACCAAACTCTATTTCCCAATTTGAATGACTTCTTGGTTTTGTGTTGAGCATTCCTAGCCTTGTATTTTTCATGTGACTTCTTCAAATTCTCCTGTACTTGAAAATGGATTTTCCTAATCTTATCAACAATTTTCTCTTATCTCAATGCATCTCCTATGAGATCCTCGCTCACTCCTCCTTGTTGTCCATATACAACATCCAAGGGTGAAGGTCGTAGATATCCAAAGCAAGTTTCAAAAGGTGACTTACCAGTCAAAGTGTAGATTGATCTATTATAAGAGTGTTGTATTTAGATCATGTTTTCATCCCAGGTCTTTGAATGCTTATGATTGTAACCCTTCAAAAGTTGCACCAAATTCATGTTGACTACTTCTATCTACCCATGTGTTTATGGATGGAATGTTGTATATATCTTCAAATTAGTGTTTGTATTATCCCACAATGTAGCCCAAAATGTACTGAGAAATCTGATATCCATGTCTGAGATGATGCTCCTTGGTATCCCAAAGTGCACCTAGACCTATTCAAATAACATGTTTGTTTCTTCTTTTCCTTTGATATTATTTTTATAAGGCATGAGAATGCACATCTTTCTAAACTTGTCAACTACCACAAATAGATAGTCATGTCCCTTCTTGGTTGTTTGTAAATCTCCCACAAAATCCATGGAAATTATTACCCAAGGTCAGGTGGGTACAGGTAATGGATGGTATATACCTTGCTTCATGTTACTAGGCTTGTTGGTACAACAAAGTACACATCCTCTAATATACCATGCTACATATTCTTTCATTTTGGGCCAATACACATACCTATGTAAATTGACAATTGTCTTCCCAACACAAAAATGTCCTGCAACCTTGGAGGTGTGAGCCTCTTCGATAAGTGCAATCATTCACCTTTAGGGATATGGAGCTTTTCAATATTGTAGAGTAACCTATTTTGGAAATTATAGTCATCCTTTCCATCAACTTCTTCTATATGAATTTGGCCATGTAGCTGTTGAAACACCTCCTTGAAGTACATCATGGGTAAAAGGTTCTGTTATCCCCCACTTTAGGGATAACTAAGGATATTATGTCTCGAGGCCCACAGGTCCTAGACGTGGAGTACCAAGAGCCAGATCGACTTGATCATGTCCCTGGATGGCCCATCCTTTCTTTTCTTCAGCGCCTCCACCTTGTCAGCAACAACATCATCCATCACCTTGGCATGGTCCTGTAGCAGAGATTGATCTTGCTCCATGAGTTAATGATTCCAGGTATCATGGTATGTGTCACTCTGATCCTCAAAACCTTTGAATATGTTCATTTAGTTCTTTTTGTTTCTAATGGGTGCTTGGATCTTAAACTTATCCACTTGACCATGTTTGGGGGGAATGACAGGATGCCCTAGTAAGCTTGTGCCCATAGGTTTTGAGTTTCCACTGGGGGGATTCATGAAAAGTCATCGTCTGCTCCCATCATACTTACCACTTTCCATCTTATTCATGCTCATCCATCCCATTACACTGGTTCGGGCATTAGGTTGGCCAATTCATACCAATTCTGTAGCAAGAGTGAATGAAGAAGAACCCAAGGAAAGAGTGTAAGAGTGAACCCCGAAACATCCCAAAGATGGTTTTATATATTTACTTGGAAATCAAGAACCACATGGCCTTCCCCCCAAGAAGCTCATGTAACCACTTTTCTCAATTAAAACCAAGATGGGTAAATAAAATATAATGAAAATACATATCCCCTTTAGCCCCCTCTCTCATGGAATCATAGCCCCCTATCTCTTGTCCTTGTCTGTCTTGCAACCAATGTTGTATTTTATTAATATATATAGAATGATTAAATTTCCCAGGCACTCTGGCCCCTTTTCAACTTTACCGGTTCACCAACCTAAATCACATTTACATAATGCATTCTAGTTCAATATAGGGATTTAAATTGGGGTGTTACAAGTAGAGAGTACCCCATTCAGTTTTGAGGGAGGTGATTATTCCCTTGTCTTTTCATTTGCACTTAAGGGATCTTAAAACCAATTTGGTACAAGAAATACCCAAGAAAATAAAGAGCCTAGGACTCTCTTAAGGAGTTTAGTTAAGTTATCCAAGTAGAGTGGTACTCATGCCAAAGGAGGGCTAGTCCATACTTGACAACTTGAGAAGTAGGGTAATAAAACAAAATTGGTTCAAAGTATAAAGTTCACTGACTCTTTTGATATGAAAATGGAATCTATTTACGTAAGGCCCTTTGGTGAGGGTTCTCTATATTTGACTCTTAGTATCTAAGAATTGATAATTCTTGAAATAAATATTGGGAAACTATCCATATGGCTTGACAACATGTTGATTTTTTAACCACGTCCCTTAGTTAATTATATTGTAATCTATCTAATAACAAAAATAAAGGAAAATGTTTAGAGATATTTTGTGTGTCCTAAGGTTTTTTCCAAGTTTGCACAAGCCCCTTTAGGGGAAAAAATATACAAATTTAGAATATTGACTAAGTAACATAAGGATAAATACCAAATAACCCTCCCTACTGAAATCAACGATAACTTAGTAGGTGTGATGGAGAGGAGACTAGACCATCGCCCAATATTTTCCTCATATTGTTTCCTTTGACTCATGTTATGTTGGTATTTAGAAAATGAAAGTGGATCTAAAACTATAAAAAATACCAATTAATGAACCTATTTTGGAGTGGCACATAATCTTACAACTTGTTGTGTGCTTTTGGAAGACTTGTATGTAAACTAAAACTAGAAAATTATTGTAAAAGAAATCGATGCAATACCTTCTTTAGCCAATTGATAAATCTCAAGCAAAAGGGTTTAGTTACATAGCACATTAATAACTTCCAAAGATTGAATATAAAGGTAACAAATATTCCAGATGAGCACTTGATTGATGTATTCATAGGACCTTTAAAGGATAACATTCAACATGAGGTTCGCCTTTGGGAACCCAAATCATTGGAGAATGCATTTAGGGTGGCAAGAAATGTTGAAAGTAAAAATATGGCTATGGATACTAGAAGGACCAATCCTAACATCTATTGAGAGAATAATGTTCCTTCTTCTAAAACACCTCAACCTACAAGGTTGACACCTTAGCAATTGGAGGAAAGAAAAGCAAAAGGTTTATGCTTTAATTGTGACAACAAGTATAGTAAGGGACATAAGTGTGG
>WSFP011366038.1:0-32231 GCA_009831015.1 Picea engelmannii
TTTTCATGAATTCTACCCACTTAGCATGCCTCTGATTCAACTTCTCTTGCCTAGTAATAAATTGCAAAGCTTGATTATCACTATACAAGACAAACTCCTTTGGAATTAAATAATGTCTCCATTTTTTCAGAGCTTGAATCACTGCATAAAACTCCTTGTCATATGTAGACTATTTCTCCTTAACATCATTCAAATTCTCACTAAAATAAGCAACTGGTCGATTATCTTGGCTTAAAACTGCTCCAATGGCTATTCCACTTGCATCACACCTCACTTGAAATGTCTTTCCAAAATATGGCAAAATCAGAACTTGTTGTTCTGTTATCTTCTTTTTCAACACTCTGAATCTTTTCTCAGCCTCCTCTGTCCAATTAAAAGACTTACATTTTTTCTTCACAGTGTCCATCATGGGTGCACATATACCACTAAAATTTCTTATAAACTTTCTACAAAAACTTGCTAAACCATGGAAACTTCTCACCTCAAATATACTCCTAGGTGACGACCATTCTTTGATTGCTCTCACCTTTTCTGGATCCATATTTAATTCATTTGAAGAGATCACAAACCCCAAATATATAATCTTTGTCTTCATAAAAGAAATTTTCTTCAAGTTTATCAACAAATATTATTGTTGTAATCTCCTCATCACTAATGCCAAGTGATTTAAATGTTCTTCCTCTGTTTTGTTGAAAACTAATATATCATCTAGATATACAATAACAAATTTACCTTTGAAGTCCTTCAGTACTTCATTCATCAACCTCATAAATGTACTTAGAGCATTTTTCAATCCAAATGGCATGACTAGCCATTCATACAAACCTTCATTTGTTTTGAATGTTGTTTTCCATTCATCTCCCTCTCTCATTCTTATCTAATGGTATCCACTCTTCAAGTCTAATTTTGAAAAATAGCTTGCTCCACTAAAACAATCCATCAAATCATCCATCTTGGGTAAAGGAAATCTATACTTGATGGTGATATTGTTAATAGCTCTAGAATCTGTACACATTCTCCATCCTCCCTCCTTCTTTGGACTCAACACAGTTGGCACTGCACATGGGCTTAGGATTTCTCAGACTAAACCTTTTTCCAACAACTCCTGAACTTGATTCTTAACTTCTTCATTCTCTTGAGGTGTCAACCTATACACTGCTTTATTTGGAAAACTAGATCTTGGAATCAAGTCAATATGGTGGCTAATACTCCTAATAGGTGGTAATGAGTGAGGCAACTCATCCACTATTATGTCAACAAAATTCTCTAAAAATTCTTGGATTTCTTCAGATAAATTATTCACAGAAGTATTGGTAAGGATAACTCTCGGATTTCTTACTACAACGAATTGCATTTCTTTATATTTCTTGATCTCCTTCAAGAGTTCCTTCCCACTCATGAGAAGTATTCTTGTACTGGCATCTTCCTTGTCTTTCTTCTCTTCTATGGGCAGTAACATATGGGTTATACCATTCTTTTCTAGAGTATAAGTATTTTTTCTCCCATCATGAATAACATTCCTATCAAACTTACATGGTCTCCCCAACAAAATATTACAAACATCCATAGGAATTACATCACACATAATTTCATCTTTATAGCCTCTTATTTTAAATTCAACTTTGCATTGTTGACATACCATTACTTGATGTCCTTTCTGCAACCACGATACTTTGTATGGACTTGGGTGTGCAATTTTCTTTAGGTCCAGCTTCTCCACCATCTATGTTGATACTAAATTATCTATTCTCCCACTCTCTATAATCATCTTGCAAACTTTTTCCTTTGTCTTACAAGCAGTCCTGAACAACCTCGTTTGTTGAACTAAGTATTCTATTTATTTCTCTAGTTTTAGAAGAAATTTCCTCATCATAAGATGTTATCCTCCTTCTCCTACCTCTTCTTCCACATTCTTATGGGATTATGAAATGTGTGCTTCTTCTCCTCCTTGTTTCTTCCTCTCGGGACATTCCCAAGACATATTCCATGTCTTTCCACAGCCATAACATTTAACTCCACCTCCTCTACTTCTTCCTCTTCCACGAGGAAAATAATTTCTCCCACCAAACGGTCTTCTTTGGGAAATTCCTCCTCTTTCAAAGTGACCATATGGTTTTTCATTCTCATTCTTAGGTTTTGGTGCCTTATCATAGACAACTCCCTTACCTCTATTTAAGTCTCTTCTTCTGTTCCACTGGCTCTTATTTCTGGCCAACTTTTCCTTTGCCTTCAGTGAAATCTAATAAGCATCTTCCACTATTATCACAGTCATCATATTGATTTCATCCTGAATTTCATACCTCAAACCATTTATATACCTGGAAACTTTTTCATCATCCTTCTCTCTTTGTCCAGTCCTAATATTCAGCTTATAAAATTCTTTTGTATATTATTTCACTGTTATACCCCTTTGTCTCAGGTTCTGCAATTTCTTGAACAACACTATATGATAATCCCTAGGTATTACTTTATCCTTTAGTTTGGATACCATCTTGTCCCAATTATTTATCTTATGTTTACCTTTGCTCCTCCTTTCTGCCTACAATTCATCCCACCATAGTGTTGCATGTCCTTTTAATCTTGTGACAGCATGTCTCACCTTCCTTCCTTCCACGACCTCTTCATAGTCGAAATACTTATCCATGGACCTTATCCAGTCCAACAACTCTTTGACATCCAAGTTACCTTCATACAATGGGACATCCATCTTTTCTCTAGATCCCAACTTCACAACAACTTTCAATAATCATTCTTCGGCCGCATCCTCCCCTATAATTTTTTCAACTTCTATTTCTTCGCTTTCTACATCACTGGCATCTTAAATGACATGTTCTCTCCTTTGCATTCCTTCCATCGCTTCCAACATTGCACGAAGTTCTCTCACTTATCTTCCTACAACACGATTTGCCATAGGTGGTCATGTGTGTATCCTCGGCGGCATCGCTTCAACTATTCCTAACACACTGATTTCAACCTCAAAACCTTTTTTAGGCTCTGATACCACTTGGCGCAAACCCCCTCCTCTCGAAGGGTTTAATGACCTCCTAGTCTTAGAATATTTTCAAGGCCAACTTGAAATAGCCTTTGGTTCCTTGCTGGAAAATTTCAGCAACAATCCACAGGTCTTTGCAAACTTCCGCTCGCAAGATCAAGTGCCAAAATACTAGTCTCCTCCAAGTGACCATACCCGTGACCACGCGCTTAACTGAAAAGGCACGTCATGATTTTGGTTAGCGGCGATATGAGTCAATCAAATCCTCATCATTCGAATCCTTGAGTTCCAAATTTGTGAAAGTGGCTTAACTCGTATTACTCCTCCCTTTACTTCCTCCAACGTGACCTTTTTCTATGACCTGGGTCTATCCTTCAAGCATTTCGAGACTTTGCATTTTGCAAGATTGACAAACTCTTCTCCTCCTTTCTCCCGATCCCTAGATTCCCGAAATTTCACCCGTGTCAATCGATGGCTCCTAGCACTCCAAGATCCGATGGTCTAGATCAAATTGACACTTTGCGTTTCAGCGTTTTCGAAAGAAATTTTCTCTGTTCTCCCAGTTCACGAATTAACGAAATACTAATCTGTCATCGTGTGTCTTTCCTTGATGAATGGCTACAATCACTTCGTGTATTTGGATTTCAAAAATTATTCACGACTCCACCTTTTGACCTCTCCACTCTACGAGTCAATGAAATGATAATCTATCGACATGTGTCCCTTCAACGGACGGTCCCGATGATTTCGGGATTTCGTGATTCGGGGTTTCGCGAGTTTCACTCTACTTCTCCCAACTTCTTTTGTCTTGTGAAATTCTGATAAGTCCTCGTGCAAACTAGTGCGTTGTTTCTCCAAAATCTTATGGTTTAGAAAATTTCGGCTCTTCCCAAGGGAATCTCGACCCTCAATCCTCCTTCGGCTTTCAATATTTGCATTCCTTCTTCGCACACTTCAACTCTTCAAGACTTAGAAATTTTTCTAAATATTTCTTCTCAAGGATTAAAGCCTCTATTCCTCTAGAGCTTTATCAATGAAACTTGACCTCGCCCTTCGCACACTTGCGTTCTATGTCTTGGTCAAAATACTTCATGATGCCCTCTTAGCATACTTTGCGCTCAATCTCCCGAGCATTCAAACTTTAACACAAGTTTGTTCTTATGCGCACTCCTTGCGTTTAATATTCACACTCTGCATATGAAATCTCCCTGCCATCTCTTCTAAGATTTTAAGTCGAAACAGACTTCTTCACGCGCACTCCTTTCTCTCTGCATGCACACCTTACATCATCTTACAAAAGAGAAACAATTGAACTTATTCAATTATTCCTTCGCTCATTAACACATAATAACACATTCAAACTATAAACAACAACAACACTGAGCAATTGGATCAAGTTTCTATGTTCTATTCATTTCAAATAAAATATTGTTACAGTGGTTATCTTCTACAGACACAAAACAAAAATTTTCTAAAGACCCAGAGTTTTTTCGCTCGTCCGCCTCCTATCTAAATATTGTTACCTTCTATTACATCGATTACCTACTTGAATTAAATGCTTCCTAATAACTAAGAAGGACAATTATCCTACACCTATAATACATTACAGTCGTGTAAGGATTTACATTAATCCCATCATCTCAAACGGTGGCCCGAATTTACAGAATCAAAAATTTAATAACAAGATTTTCAAAAAATATTCTCATCAATTCCATGTTGATCAAGGTCGGTTTGGCTCCTCCAATGCGTTGAGGTGTCAATTCTGATCCCACATCCTGCTTTTCTATAGCGTTGTTACGATTCTCTTGCATCAAATACTCATTCACTACAGAGCAAATTGAAAACAACATGACATTGTAAGTTGACTTTTTAAAATCAAGATGGATAATGAAGCAAAATTTCAAGCACAAAAAACGGTGGGAAGAGAGTTTTAAAGAACCATACTTCAAGTGGCAGGTACTAACAATGAAAACAATATTCTCGTGCTAGAGGGAGGAACTAACAATGATTTTGACTCACATAATAATATTTATGTATAGGAATAAGAATCCTACAATGAATTAATCAAGTTTGAAAAAATAAAAGAATTCAAGTTTGAAAAAATAAAAGAGCCATACTCGCAGGTACTAACTATGAAAACAATAGTCTACTTAGAGAGGGATTAACAATGATTTCAACTCATAATAATATTTATATATGGAAATAAGAATCTTACAATAAATTAATCAATTTCAAAAAAATTAAAAACTATGCATTTATATATCTTTTCAAGATTTTCTTAATCAAAGTAATTAAGTTTGAAAAAAAGAAAAGGGAATAAGTATCCATATATCTTCAGAATGTTTTTTTGTTATTATCTAATTCTTAACAAATATTTCTTAGTGATTCCAATCTCTAATAACAAAATTTTTTACTTACAAAATATTAAAACTTTATCAAATAAAATCTTAAATTTACTTACAATATTAAAATATTTTTATCAAATTAAATGCAATACAATTGACTTGTCCAAAAAAGAATATGAAACTCTAAAATTTCAATTACACTTTAATAACCATTATCATCATTTTCTAAATAGTCAAAAAATATTAACACGTCTTCAACTAAAATAGAAAAAAAAAACATCAGTGATTTCAATGATTTCAATCTCCCAAAAAAAAAAGCTTTTTACAGAACATATATTAAACATTTGTGATAATACTTAATAAATTTACTTATAATACTGCAATCTTTAACAATCTTTTTATCCTGCAATAAAACTATCTTATCCATATTTCAAGTATAAAACTATTTTATCCAACTATCCTATCCATATTTCAAGTAAAAGACAAAATCAAAACCATAAGTATTAAAAAATATTAACATATATCATATCAAAAGAAGCTTAAAAAAGATTGCCCAACTCTTTTTAAAAAAAATATGAATATCATAAATTATATTTCAAAATTCAAAATAAAAGAAATCAAATAGAACGCACCTTTTTTTAGACTGTATGCAATAAGCCCAACATGCTTAACCTTTTTTTGAGGGGCATTGTTCATGCATAACATGCTTATAACTTGAGGAGCATTGTTCTTCAATCGGGTTCTTCAGTCAACTTATGTGCCCAGTGGGTTTTTCGGTCAACTTACGTTCCTAGTGCAGAGGATGAGCACCATGCAAGATTCGTGTAGGTTCTTCAGTCATCTTATGTGCCCAACACAAATGATGCTCACCTATCTTTACAATATAATATTAATATCTTATTAGAGATCCTTAGATTTAGGCTAAGAAAGGTAAAATCCAATTCTTCTACAACTAATTACTCTAAAATAACATAAAATAAAGTGGCCAAGCCACATGTACATTGATCAAGGTGAAAATATCCCAAGAGAGAAGGACATCTACATAGGATAGGGAAGAAAGAGTGTCAAAGGTGCAATGTTAGCCTCCAAACACACCCCAAGTGTTTTGATTTTCAACGTACTCCTTAAAGTGTGCAAGTCAATACTCCTAAGTTTCCTCCAAGGTGGATGTGTGGGCCTCTAAGGTAAAAACATCCTCCAAATCATGAATAAAAATCCTACAAGAGGGGGTGTCCCCTCCAAGTTAGCTCCAAGATCGCATGTGAACAAAAAATATCCCATCAAATATGCAATACAAGGCTCCTGGGGCCCATCCATTTCGGGTTTGTGGCCTTCAAGGCGAATTGTCCATATATCACAAATAAATCCCTTCAAAAGGAAGGAGACCTCACAAAAGCATCTACAAATGTCAAGTGTGAGGTATCCAAGGTGTAATGTCATTCCTCAAAACATGCTAAGGCCTTCTTTAAGTCATGGGAGACCTATTTTCAAGCAAAAAACGTACACACATGTGTCAAATGAAACACCCATGCAGCCTCCAAGGTAGGCTCCCCTCAAATTAAGTGACAAGTACCTCAAAATGTGTAAAAAAGGTGGGGAAATCCAAAAGATGATATGTGACATGGCGTGGGAAGCCCCAATACATGAAAAATAACTCAAAATATTTTTTTCCATTCCCTTGGGAATCATGAACTACCTCGATAAATGTGAATTTCATTGGGAACTATGAACTGCATTAGGAAACATGAAGATGCGCAAAAAATTTAGATGAAACCAATTTCCCAAAAAGTATCATGCCACACCATATGGTCCTTCCACATGTCATCAAACCCTCCAACTCGTGAAAACAATTCTCCCAATTGTCCAAAGCTCAAACATAAAAGGGATAATGAGGAAATTCACTAAGATTATCCCCTATCAAAATCAGGGGTAACAAGAGGAAATTGAAATACTACAAATATTTTATGAATCTTAATTGGGTTGACAGAAACTATTTTTCCAACTTTTGAGCTAGAAGAACAAAATGAATATCGTCAAAATAAGGGCCAATGGTCATGACCTCCAAAGTGAAACCTTATTGGACTAATCCATAAACACCCTCAGATGAGTGAATTTGTAAACTTTTTAATAGAAATGAGGTTCATGATGAGCACCATTTCCCTTTAACTTGTCATAACCTTAATAATATAAGTGTTAACTTTACCCAATTTATGATAAAGTAACTACTCTTTAGGATATCATTCCTTCAGAAAACCATAACAATATTAGTAATTCACTTCCACCATATTCGACCATACAAATAACATTTTAAAGAATATTTAGGGTTGAATCTGTGAACCTATGTCACACATTTTGGCAAGTGGAGAGGGAAAAAATTATCTCATAGACCCTCGATCGAGGGATAACCTTGATCTAAGTTTTAAATCCTCAATCAAGGGCATAAAACTTGGATTGAGGGATTACGTAAACATAGGACCTTGATCGAGGAATTGTGCATTTTGTCATGACAAGTAGAATTAAAAGCAATAGTCATTAGAGTCTTATAAATAAGAGGTTGGAGAATTAGACTTTGAGTGGGGCCATAGTTGGTTGTTCCCTAGAAGCTCTATTAATAATAAATAATTTTCCTATTTGAAGGAGCAACATATCTCCCATGACTCTAGGCATCGGCCTTCTCTCCATCACCAATGTGGATCTGGATCGATGAATCTCAATCGACCACAAGTGTTGGAATCTAAGAGAAATTGACCTCAGTTGGCTTCCCAATATGAAGATTTAATTATCGCCCCACTAGATAATAATATTGTTGGTTCTACATCTACAAACCTTGTAGAGCCATCCAATGGAAGTATGATGGTGGATTTGAAGCTAGGGAAGGTTCTAGGGTTTTCTGACATTGCTAAGTATTTCCATAGGATGTTATTATTGACATAGTCATATGGAATCAATTTGGTATTAGTGAAGATAAACATGTTACCATCTGGTGCCAAGTGAGCAAAGGGATTAATATTGTTAGCCCTAGTCTCCTTGAAAAAACTCAAATCATAGTAGGTGCTTTGGCTCTAGATGTCGCAAATATTGGGTAGAAACTCTTCATTAAAATTCCATCACCCGCTAACAATGATAATTCTCTCATATGGTAGAATATAATTCATAGCATATCACTTCTTGCCCAAGAATTCTACACTTGACCAGTCCCTCCAATTGCAAGAGCCATTGTATCACCATGGTATGGAGATCTTGACACGATTTATTTCTTCATCGTCACAAGCTCGTTTTCTGTCATTGTAGAAACATGACTATGCAAACAATCCCTTAATCAACATTGTCCCAAAAAATCACTATATGCCTCTATGAATTTTGAGAGGTCAAACCTTTTTCTTTCTCCATGTTATATTTAATTGAATGGACCCAACAAAGGTGATAAAGAGATAAACAAGTTAAACTCCAGAATGATTATCTTGTTCTTTAATAGAAAGGCCATGTACATAATAGAGATATTGGAGTTTACCATCAAAACATTTCACAAGCTAGCTTCACTTTCAATATCATTTCTACCCTTCACCATTGCCACAAGGATAATGCTAAAGGAAGGAATAAACAACATAGATATAATATGGAATTGTAAAGTGCCATTAGTTTTACTACAAAATCTATATCATGAGATTATACTTTATAATTACCTAATCAATTACAAGCTACCTAACTAGTCCTTTACAAGTTCCATAACTCATCAATCATTACTTTTTTGTTATATAGCGAACTTACTTTTAGCTAGGATATTGTTCATATAGAAGTTTAACAAGATTTTTCATATCGTTTAACCATGTTCACCTTAGAGGTGTGCGAAGGAGCGAACATAGTATTGGTATTTGAAATGGAACTTGGTTCCGGAGAAGGTTTTGTTGGATCATTCGACGGATGAGGATTGTTAGGGATCATATCATAAAGTGTGTTAGACTAGGAATATACCAAATCCAAATATTGCACATGGTTGATAGCCTACGCCTCAACAACAACATTTCCCATGGAAAAATCACGAGAAATGGGACGCAAGTGTGACTCTGTAAACCAATCCGCAAGGAGTTGGTCCAAAATGGGAGATTTAATCAACTGTCTTCACCATCTCCAATCATGAATATGATAAGATATGTGGGTGTAAGAGGATTGTTGGAGTGAGGTCAAAATATATGTATTGGTCTCATACCGTATAGGAAACTGAAAATGATTCAAGAAAACCATGGAAAGAGAATTAGGTTTTGAATTTAGGGTTATGTAATAAAAGGAAACTTAGGTGATTGGATGAGACACAGACACACGGACACACAATGAGGAGATATCATTGAGTGGGTGAAAAGAGTTCATCCAAGTGTGAGTGGGCAGGGCTAAGGAAAGGTGCAATGGGTTAGCAACAGAGATATCAATGAAGTGAGCTATGATATTGTTGCATTGTATTCCTTTGATGGGCCATTATCCCGAGATGGGAGCCCAAGATTGTTATTAATAAAATCAAACTCATATATGATTTTCCTTTTGCGGTTTTCCCATGGTTGTTTACCCAAAATATCTTCTGTAACGTACGTTGGTTTTCATTTTTTATGCTTCCGTTGATTTTCGTTAAGTAACCTAGTTGTGTTGTTATTAAATAAAGTGATTTTATTTCGAAATAACCGCCTGGTGCTAGGTTTAGATAAATTAACATGGTCTTAGAGTCAAGAATATGAGGAAACCAAGTTGCACAAGTGAGATTATTTGTAGTAGGAAATTATTTTTATTTGGTTTGTGGGAAAATTTTATTTTGCAGAGTTGCGAGGTAAAATAAATTAGAATATATGTATTTCGTACAACGATATGGCCTCGGTCGTACAACGCCATATAGATTGTATGACTGCACTAGTTTCCAAAGTGACTGTTGCAGTGAGAAAATTCATTAGGTTGTTGGGTAAAGTTGTCACGGCTAAGAAAGGAGCTATTGGTAAAGACTATGTTGCAGAGATCGTGGGAATTATCAGTGTGAAGGAGTCGAGCAAGGGTTTTGAGACTTGATAACTTAAAAAAATTGATGGAAAAGATGAAGTAAGTCGCAAGGATGTTGAGAGGATTAGTTGTGGATCGGGTGTTGGAAATAGAAATGGGCGTCGGTAGGGGTCCAACCTTGGCTAGGATTTGAGCGACAGGAGAAAGAATTGTTGGTTGTGGAGCCTGATTATCTTCCTGATTCAGAGGTCTCTTACTTTCAGTCGTGTTTATACCCCATGAAGTATTTACACCCCAGAAGTATGTACACTCTTCCACGTGGGGGAGTGCAGAGGGGGGGTACCCCCTCTGCGGGGTCCGAGGGTGCTATCCCCCCGGCTGGGGGGTCTAGGGGAAAGCGGGCCCCCAACGAGGGTTCGAGGGCAGTGTCCCCCAATGGGGGTTCGAGGGCGAAGCCCCGGAAGGAAAAATTGGCTTGTAAATGTATATTGTAATTTCATTGTAAATCTGGACCGTTCATTATAAGGTCATATATCTAACGATAGAGATTATGTTAGGGTTTTTTGCCCTAGAAGGAAACCCTCTCTTATGAGGGAAATGTATTGCGGCTATGGTATGATGGTGAATATTGTATTCTGAGATAGGAGATAATGAGAGAGAGAAGAGGAAGTTACAATGGGTTTGTTGTAGGTTGTATCCCTTCATATGTTGGATAATAATAAAGGAAGGACCTGGCAATTTCTCTGGTGGACGTAGCCCACACTGGGTGAACCACGTAAATCTTTGTCTCTATTGTATTGTGTATCTTCTGTGTTTTTTTTCCGCAATTGTTTTATTTTATTGCTCTGCGGTCCTGCTTTTCTAACAAGAATTGTGTGGGCTAGTGGGCTAGACTACAATTTGCATAGAGAGAAGACATGGTTCAACTAAGAAAGAACCAACGAGTAGCAGATCAGGTAGTAGAGTGCTCGAGAGGCGGTTGGGAGCATGTGGATAAATCTATTGTTGAATGAAGGTGTGAAGTTGATAGCGTGAAGAGGTTGGGAATTTGATCCAACAACTCGACAAGAGGTGAAATCTGGCTGAGGTGGATAGCGTGTGGACGTGGAGAGCTACTGAGAGAAGTCATCAGTTGGTGGAGGATGTGAGGTAAGGCGGGTGCAGGGGAAATGGTCGCTAGAGCAGCCCAATTGAAAACCACATGAAAGAAGTTTCCAACGTGAGAAAGGATTGTGTGGTTTAAGGAGTAGCATCCATGACAGGTCTCGGGCCACAAGCAGGTTGTAGAGAGTCACAGAGGTTTGGAGAGTCACTTAGCAAGGGCCACGGGGGTTGGGAAATAGAAAGGTACGTTGAGTAGAAGGAAGAACTATCTACAAAAAAGAAGAAGTAGTCGGTCACACATGGTATTCACTCTGTGGACCTATGACATAGCGCCTTCATTCAGGGTATATTAACGATTGCCCCTAATTTCACTAGATATTTGTAAATATATCCCAAAATCCTTTTATCAAAACCCCCCTCCCAATACATATTTTCAATCAAAGAAACCCTTATGTTCAAAATATACCCATTTTTATACCCCCCAATACCTGTAAACCCCTTGAGACCCCACATCCCCCCCAATAACTACAATATATTCAATTTAATTCTTACAATTAAAAAACTTGTTTTATGAATGAACATGATAAGATATTGATCAACAAGGTTAATCCCCTGTCATTGGGCAGAGCCCAAAAAAGACTCATGTAGCCCAAAAAAATACCTAGGAAACAACGGGAGGTCATGAGAGCTTCGACAAGGGGTATGGGTAGCAGGAAATAGGACTAGGCAGTAGGTCTAGGTAGACCAAATTTGAGTTTTCAGCAAGTTGTGGAGATGGACTCATTCTATTTGCGGTTCAAGGATAGGTTTGACGGGGTGTCCAAATACATATCATGAAAGGAGAGGATCATGTTGGTGTTGATGGAGAATGATATTTGAGAGTTTTCCAAAATAGTGGCCCCACCAAAGGATCTAAAATATTTGGTCACCCATAAGATAAAGGATGTGAAATCCAAAAGGATTATCCTAAATAGAGTGAAGGATCACTTGATCCCTCATTTATCTGGAAAGAACATCGTTAGGGACATGTGGGGGGCTCTGAAGAGATTGTTTTAGAGCAAGATCGAGAATTGAAAGATGGTGTTGAGAGAGAAGCTCATGGATACAAAGATGGTATGATTAGATCTGGTGATGAATTATCTCACCTGAATATGATACATTTGATATGAACTAGATTCAATTGAGGAAGTGTGGATTAATTAGATTTGGTGAGGATGACACTCAAAGGCTTCACAAAGGAGTGGACATCGTTCATCAAAGCAGTCGTGGCACGAGAGAAGCTCCCTAATTGATCAAGGTTGTGGGATGGATTTGTTCAGGAGGAACTTCGCGATGAAGATTTGAATGGAGACATGCATAAGAATGATGATGAGAACCTTGATCTTGCCAACCATGCAAAGAAGGGAAAGTTCAAGAACTTTGTCAGTGAAGTTTCTACCTTTCAAAATGACAAGAAGAAGAAGGACATGAGAAAAGTCAAGTGTTATGCATGTTGCAAGTTTATCCGTTATGCACGACAATGTTCGAATAAGAAGAAGGGTGGAAATGAGATGCAACTAGAGTTAGATGCATAGACAAAGGCTCAAGATGGTTTTGCTAAGAATTTTGAACAATTAGATCTCTTACTTGTTTCCCATACTTCTTTCGGCACCATTTTAGCTAGTGCATGGTTAATAGATAGTGGAGCCACAAGTCATATGATAGGAGCACGAGATTTGTTCGAGAGATTCAAATAGTTTGACCAAGATATGTGTGTGGAAGTTGGTATGGGGACCAAGAATGTAGTAAATGGATCTGGAACAATGCCATTCCGGATGGAGTCATGAGGCATGTTGAGAGTGACGAATGTTTTGTTGGTGCTAGAACTCAGTAAGAGTGTGCTCTCAGTCTCAACAATTGAGAAAAAGGTTTTGATGTATTGTTCCAGGATGGACAAGCGTTGATCAAGCCCATAAGGTCTTGCTCAGACACAACATCTATTCTTGTTGTTAGAGAGAGAAAATTGCATAGGCTAAAGGGCCAACCTATGTGAGCAATGGCGAGCAACAACATAGTGACAAAGGACAAGGAGTAGGTAGCTACACAGGTTTAGCAACTTAGAGGAAGTCAACCTTTATGTTCACGTGGGAAGGAGAATCCTTCCAATTTTGTCCAGAATAAGTCATGATACGAGCTTCTAGGAGAATTATCTAAGGAATGTCTTCAATGAAGAGTCTGAGCGATATGGCAGGGTAAGATTTTGTTTCATAGGGAGCAACCACTGAGGTGGACTGCAAAGAAACCATGGTAGTAGATCTAATAGGGAAGATAGGGCCACCTCCAGGTGGTAGAAGTACCTTCCTCGCTAAGAGGAAGTGTTGATGTATTTAGCATCGGACAAGTACTTCCACGCAAACTCAGTGTCTATCATGTAGAAGTCATCCTTGTAACCTCTCATAAAACCTTAGGAAGTTCACTTTATGTGTTAATAATTAAAGTGAATGACCTTTTAGTTAATGTGAGATTAATTAAGTTAAATGCCTAAGTACTTGACATTAGTAACTTAAGTGAGAGTTGATTAAGTCCTAGCCATTAGATATAAAGTGAATGTGAGATTAGATCTCAATCATTGATCGCTTTGGAGGAGATCTAGGGTTTTGGATTTAGGATTAACTCAATGTAATAAAAGGCAACCTAGGTGAGAGGATGAGACACACACATGCATAGAGTGAGGAGATCTCAGTGAGTGGGTGAAAATAGTTCATCCAAGTGTGAGTGGGTAGGGCCGAGGAAAGGCGCAAAGGGGAAACAAGAGAGATAACAACCAAGTGGGCTAGGCTATTGCTACACTATATTCCTTTGATGGGCCATTATCATAGGATGGGAGCCCAAGATTTTTATCAATAAAATCAAACTCAGATTTGATTTTCCCTTCAGGGTTTTTCCATGGGTGTTTACCCAAAATATCTTGTGCAATGTGTGTTGGTTTCAGTTTTTATGCTTCCACTGATTTTCGATAAGTAACCTAACTGTGTTGTTATTAAATAAATTGATTTTATTTTGGAACCGCCTGGTGCAAAGTTCAAATAAATTAATAGAGGAAACAAAATCAATGGAATTTCAGTTTTAAATTCTATATTTTTTGTTTATGCAGCTAGACATTTATGTAAGTAAGGTCGAATTGATAAGTATGGACATATTATGATCTTAGTTATAGTGGATAACAGTTTGTATGTAGACAGAATATTAGTAGATATTTTTTATTGGTTGTAAAGAAAAGTTAGTTTCCTTGGGGTACATAAATATGTATATTCATCCCTATTGAATATAAAGACTCTTTTCTTGGAAAAAAAAAGAGATCAACCAAATGAATATTGAGAATGCTTGGAAATTCAAATCAGTATAAAGTAAAAATATAAATTATCCTTGTCAATATCCTAGAGGTGGTGTCTCAATTTCTATAAATAGTGTCTAATAAATTACATAAACAACATATCATTTGTTCCTATGCTAAGCATGGAAGCACTAAAAAATTAAAATAAAAAACATGTGCTCAACTTATTAGTAGCTTGTTTTACAACGTTCCTCTTTCCACACAGGCATGGGAATATATTAAACAATATAACTGAAAAGAAAATGGGAAGGATCGAGAATAATACAAGAATTTAATTAGGTAATATTGGAGAACTTCTAGAAGCTAAACTATAGAATATTTTTAGGGGAAAATAAAAAAACCATGAAAATGGGATCAATGGTTCATTCTATGCTCGAGAACCAAGATATGAAATGCTAATGATCTAAAGCTAATTACTGTAGAAGACTTCAATTAGGCACAAGACCATGGGACTCTTTGGAAGTTTGCAAGAAAAAATGAAATGAGAAAACCCACATGATATTTTTGCAAGTAGAAAAGAACATATAGGTTCATCATTGTCATGGACAGAGTGAATATTGAGAAACCTTGGAAATTCCAAATTGTAAAAAATAAAAAACTAAATTATCGTTGTCATTACATTTTTCCAAAAAGAAAATTTGCTCAATTATATTAGATATATGATTTTTTACATCTTCAGAGATCCACATAGGAAATCATGTAGGTACTTTCCATGACGATGTTGTTCAAAAAAACTTCAGATTTTAGAAAAAATTATATACTTTATGTTGCCCAAGTCCAAAAAAGAAAGTGAGCTAGCAACAGGATCAAGCCAAGGTGTGTCTTATCATACAGATTACATCCATTTCACAAGGAGATAGACAAAAAGCCAAAAAAAAAGGAGATTTTCCAATATTGAAACAGAGCTAGAAAAGATAGATGTGTTTCCTGGGATTTTCCAATAAGTGATTCTGCCTTCAGGTTCTAGTGATGATTGCTATCAATAATGTGTCCTTATCCTTGTTGTGATCCCTGTATATATGTTGGAAGATGATCTCGTGAAAATATTTAATTAAGTCAAGAATTTTGATCTTCCAACCCTCGATTGCACAAGCTTATAATCTGCCTTTTTTTGTTAGCCACTGATGACCACATTTGAATCCCCCAGAACCTAGAGTTTTTGTATTGATAGGTGGTTTTCCAGTGTCAAAGTTTCCCAAACACCCATAAGTTATTATTTTTTTATTTTTCCCACACCGCAACTCATAACCCATCTATAAACAATCGACTCTGGTGTGTTTATTACACCCCTCGCTCCACATTACTTTCCATCAGCCCGAGCAGCACCATCGAAACATGCAAGAGTGTTTCCAGCACGTTGAGAGATCAAACATACACAAGCTTGTATAGTCTTTTGGGAAACTTGTTTTCTTATAATGGAGCCAAGAGTTTTGGTAATCACTAAGAGGGAAGAAGGGGAAATATTCTCAAAAGTTGCAGAGTTCCTCTCCACCCAAGTATACCAACAGATAAGGGCTAGAAGATATGTGATGTCAGATTTATCCTTTGTCTAGGATTTAAAACAATCTGACAATGAAGATCCTATCCAAACACCTTTGAACTTCAAGATAGTATTTAATCTTGCCCAGATAGATTTAGTGAAAATGCAACTTATGAAGAGATGGCTTATGTTTTCATTTTCTCTCTTGCATAATAGACAGTGGATTGTGCCTTCCCAGCCTTTTTGTTGTAGGATGTCCCAATTTAATATCTTTCCCTCTGCAGCCAACCATATAAACAATTTTATTTTTAGGTGTACTTCCCATTTCCAAAGGTTTAATCTCCAACCATCAATACTCAAGCAACCCTGTGTGGAAAAAATAGCCACGTAAACATTCCTTACAGCGAGGTACCCTGAATGGTCACCCCCTGTCCACATTAAAGTATGATAGTGATCTTGAATGGAAGCACCTGAGCTAATGATAGCCAAACAAAAAATTTCCCATTTTGCAACCAACGTTCTCGTCATTCCCAGGTCCCCGACTCTGTACAAGTTGGTCGAAAGTTCACTTGGTTCGGTGATGTTTCTAGCCTGGGAGAGTACATCAATATTTTTCTATATTAAAAATGAAGCAAGATCTAGAGAAAGAAAAGGATATGTCACTCATTCCCAAGATCTTGTCTCTACCAAGAGAAACAAGATGTCCCGAACCAGGATTCCAACTAAGGCATTGAGTGATCAGGAATATCGATTTTAGGAGGTCGCTCCAGATTTTTGATACTGCTGACATGTTGAAAGTTGGCGATCTTAGCCAGTTTGAAATAGTGATTGAAGGTAGATATTTATCTTTAATTACATCATGTCAAATTCCCTCTCTCGTTAAAACCCTCCAGAGTGTATTTGTTGCTAAATATATACTAAAGTGGAAAATATTGTGGAAATTCCAACCTCCAAATTTCTTTGGTTTTGCCAGTGTGTCCCATCTACACAGATGGTAATGAAAAGAGTCTATGTTTCCTCTTCAGATAAAATTATACATTAAAATCCTAGTCTTGTTTAAAATTGTGTTGGAGATGGTCGCCAACGACATCCAGTATACTGGAAGACTTTCTAGAGTAGTTTTCACTAAAATAAATCATCCCCCCAAAGATAACCATCTATTTCCCCAAACTCTTATCTTTATTAAACATAGATAAAACCTCTATCAATTCTTCTAACCTGACTAGGAAATGTAGGGCGATTGCTTCTTCATCATTTACCAGCTGGGAGAAAATCCCAGCTAATCACACTTGTTATGTTGTTGTATGGTGTTCATGTGCCTTGAATAAATTACTAAAATAATTCATTTCCTCTTATTTTATAACCTCTTGACCAATGTGAAAAATACCATTGGAATCTAATATCCCCCATATATGCTTGTGATTTCTCCT
Source organism: Picea engelmannii (assembly GCA_009831015.1). Lineage (NCBI taxonomy): Eukaryota > Viridiplantae > Streptophyta > Pinopsida > Pinales > Pinaceae > Picea > Picea engelmannii. Next base: position 17,702 of record WSFP011366038.1, read on the forward strand.
GTAACATGCGTATTGGTAAAAAAACTTAGTTTTCTGGTCTCTACTTTGTATCCAAATCGCCCTACTATGTTGCCTCCACAATTCTTCTTTTGCTTTTAAATTATTGTTTCTTTCTTGTTCCAATATACTTAGGTTTAGTTCTATATCATGGGAAAAAGCGCCTTCGACCCAAAGTATAAGATTTTATTTAATCTTTGTTTCCAACTTCTCCAGCTTCAATATGTTCTTGTCCTTTCTATCCATGATCCATTGCTTTGTCTGTTTTTAAGGTCCTTTAGCTTCCATATAATTCTACGTTTTTTGCCTCCTTCAGAAAGGTACTTTGGATCAGTCCAGACCTTATGAACAAGGATATTGAAATCCTTTTCAAGTAGACATTGAGAATTGAGATTAAAAGTATAAGGTTTGTAGATGGGTTCGATCTCTAGTTGTAATAGAACCAATGCGAGATCTAAAACAAAAGGGTATTCCACCCAGGAATGGTATAAACCTACACTAGATAAAATCTCTTCAGAAACATAAAATCTATCCAGTCGTTTAGAAATTGAGCTAGTCCCATTTCTCTCATTCCTCCAAGTTGGGACAACTCTATCCGGTTGGATATCAATAAAATGTTTGGATTGAAAAATTATTTTTAAATACTCTGCCAATGAATCCGCTTGTGCATATCCTCCCCAAACTCCACTCGATGAGACTGTAAAATTCAAATCTTCTGGAATGATCATATTTTTTTGTGAAAGAATACCATTGGCAGCCACAACATTCCAAAACTTCTTCCTCTCCACACATGGGTCATATATGTTTAGTAAAGTGATTTCCCTTTTGCTTGCAATGCACATCCCTGTTAATAAAATGCCACCAACAGAGAGGTAAGGTACCAAATCAATCTTGTTAGGATCCCAAGTAACCAAAATACCTCCCGAGGTACCAATCAAGTTAACAACATAGGATACCCAAGAAGGACGCAAGCCATTCATGAAATATCTAGCTTTATGTTCATGTACCAGAGTTTCCTGCAAAAACAATATATCCGGATGAGTTTTATCCAAAAGTCGATGAACAGAGGCAGTTTTTAGGAAGCCCCCTATCCCTCGAAGATTTAGGGAGAGATAAATCATTACTTCGCCCTTGCTAAGGATTTTACCACTCTAAGTGCCCCACTATCAGTGGAAGGAGGAACCGAATTTGGTTGATGGGAGGTCAAGGCCAAAGATTTCTTCCTTGCACTTTGGGTTTTTATAGGAGAGTATTCAATGCCCAGGCCACGAGACTAGTAAAATATCTTTCCAGACACATCAACACCTTGTCGAGAAGTACTATATTCCCCACCGCGAGAAAAAATTTCATACACAGAGTTCCCCAACTAAATAGGTAGAGGTGGGATCGCGAAGGTAAGGAATAAGGGAATCTAGCAACTCGTTTAGTGAAGAATCAATTTTCTCCATTTCATGACAACCTGATAGAGAAACAGGGTCCTCGCGAGGGTTAAAGGTCAAAGACTGGGAGGAAACTGGTTGGATGGGTTCCACCCGATCAAAGGAAGGAACTTAAAAGAAATAATATTTATAAAATAGAAACTAAATTATGTATCAACCTCTAATCCCTTGTAATATTTGGTTGAAGGACTCCTCAATTTTGCATATGCATCAGTAAATATTCTTATTCTCTTGAAATATTTCTAACCTAGAATATCCATGAAATGTGGAAATATCCTTTTACATAATTGACAAAATTTCATGCTATTGTTAAAAAATAAAAAACAAAAAACAAAATTTTCAATCTATTGTATTATGTTCTTTCCTAGCCATCACTGGGATGGGTAAAAATGTATACATAGTATTTCACATATACTATATTTGAATATTTAAACTCTATCTTCTATTTAGTGAAGTTCCTTTCTATGAAAGGCCTCCCATATTAACCTTGTAAGTACAACAAAAAATAGTCGATTCGGAAACAATTTTGTTTCACTTCAAACATTGAAAATCGTTGCATACAAAGAGCCTAGTCATTGGTCTATAAAATCTAATAGTATACACTTAAACAACATCCACTCCCTACATCTAGTTCCAACCCAATTTATCAACTCAACCCAAAAGATTTAATTTCAGTAAAATTGTCAAAGGAGAATGACATGAACTTTGACACACTATTACTCATTTTTTCACCAAACGACTATTTGCAAGTAGTCTTTTTTCCTTTTCAAGTATGAAAGGCTAGGTACAACCTGGAGAACCTAACTTCTCAGACAGATCTGGTAAATATATCAACAAAGTGATCATCAACTTGATCAACCTCTTATACATGGAGTAAGTGTGAGTGGTAAAAGATGGTGCCACAATGGTGACTGACAACTACTCCTTGTCAAGCGTGTTCTTCATAAAGAAGGACATGGTAAAGATATTGTCATCACCCATGACTGCATAATAGATTGATCTGATATCTGGGTGATGCACTATGGTGTTAGGATTCAAATACGGTGGAGAGAAAGCCTCCAGAATGGGGTCAGTAGAATATAACAAATCCCCCATTAAATCGTAGTCATTGTTGGTGTTTTTCCCACCCATAAGGACACGACCATCATGCATGAGATGGTAGCTAGAACCATGGAGCCTGGGGATACCAGATGACGTGAGCACCTCAAACCTTGAATTAACATATTTTTCTCTTTTCTTTTAATGTTGTGGAGGCATTCATGTGCAGTACCAATGGCGTCATGTATTTGTCTTCCCTTCAGAAAGACAAGTTTTTTTGTAGAGAGTGATTTGGATAGGATCGGTTTGATACGAGTTTCTATGATTTTTGTAATTAATTTGTAACAAAGATTGCAAACAAAAATAGGCATGTAATCTCTGAAGGTAGTCAGGTTATTTGTTTTTGGGATAAGGGAAATTAAGGTTGAATTAAGGTTCCCTGCAATCAATCCTTTCTTCCTTGATTTCTCGTTCGTCTCTAAAAGGTCGAATCCCACTAGATCAAATAAATATGTGAAAAAATCGATTGTCCATCCATCTGGCCCCAAACTTTTATATTTCTTAAACAGATATAAAACCTCTCTCAAATATTCTAAGTTGTTTGGGCAATGTATTGCACTTGGTTCTTCATCATTTACCAGCCGGGAGAAAATTGGAGCTAATATGACTTTCTCTGTTGTTGTTTGTTGTTCCTGTGCTTTGAATAAATTATTGAAATAATTCACTACCTCTTCTTTTATAACCTCCTGACCAATGTGACAAATCCCATTGGAATCTAATATATCCCATATATGCTTGTGATTTCTCTTATAACAGGCGTACTGGTGAAAAAGATTAGTATTCTAGTATATGTTTTGTATCCAAATCGCCCTACTACCTTGCCTCCACAATTCTTCTTTTTATTTTAAAATATTGTTTCTTTCTTGTTCCAAGATACTTAGGTTTAGTTCTATATCCTGGGAAAAAGCGCCTTCGGCCCGAAGCATAAGATTTTCTTTAATCTCTCATTCCAACTTCTCCAACTTCAATATGTTTTTTGTCATTTCTATCCCTGATCCATTGCTTTGTCTATTTTTTAAGGTTCTTTAGCTTCCATATCATTCTACGTTGTCTGCCTCCTTCAGAAAGGTACTTTGGATCAATACAAACCTTATGAACAAGGATATTGAAATCCTATTCAAGTAGCCATTGAGAATTGAGTTTAAAAGGATAAGGTTTATAGATAGTGTCATTCTCTAGCTGCAATAGAATCGTTGCATGATCTGAAACAAAAGTTTGTTCCATCGAGGAATGGTATAAGCCTACACCAGATAAAAGCTCTTCAGAAACATAAAATCCATCTAGTCGTTTAGCAATCGAGCTAGTCCCATTTCTCCCATTCCTCTGAGTTGGGATAACTTTGTCTAGTTGGATATCAATAAAATGTTTGGATTGAAAAAGTATTTTGAAATACTCTGCCAATGGATCCGCTTGTGCGGATCCTACCCAAACTTCGCTCAATGAGACCATAAAATTAAAATCTCCTGCAATGATCATATTTTTGTGTGAAAGAAAACCACTGTTAGCCACAACATTCCAAAACTTCTCCCTCTCCACACATGGGTCGTAGATGTTTAGTAGAGTGAGCTCCCTTTTTCTTGCAATGCATGTCCCTATCAATAAAATGCCACCAACAGAGAGGTAAGGTACCAAATTGATCTTGTTAGGATCCCAAGTAACCAAAAGACCTCATGAGGTACTAATTGAGTTAACAGCACAAGAGACCCAGGAAGGACGCAAGCCATTCATGAAAGATCTAGCTTTATGTTTATGTACTAGAGTTTCCTATAGAAACAGTATATCTGAACGAGTTTTATCCAAAAGCTGACAAATTGAGGAAATTTTTAGGGATCCCCCTATCCCTTGAAGATTTAAGGAGAGATAAATCATTACTTCACCCTTCCTAAGGATTTCACCACTCTAAGTGCCCCACTATCAGTGGAAGGAGGAACTGAATCTGGTTGATGGGAGGTTGAGGTTGAATATTGATTCCTTGCACTTCGGGTTTTTATAGGAGATTATTCAATGCCCATGACACGAGACCAGGAAAATACCTTTTCAGCCCCATCAACACCTTGTCAGGAAGTACTGGCATCCCCATCCCAAGACAAGTTTTCATACACAAATTTCCCCAAATAAACAGGTAAAGCGATGATAGAGGTGGGGTTGCGAAGGTAAGGAGTCAGGGAATCTAGCACCTTGTTTAGTGAAGAATCAGTTTCCTTTGTTCCATGACAACCATGTAGAGAAATAGGGTCCTCATGAGGGTTAAAGGTAAAATACTGGGAGGAAACCGATTGGTTGGGTTCCACCCAATCAGAGGAAGGAATTGAATCAATTCCTATGTCAACTAAATGTACAGGGCTCTTTGAATTTTCAAGGGTTTCAACACCCAAAGGTGCTATAGTAATGGAATCCTTTTCCACTAGCCGATAAAACCCCCCAACAATGGGACCAGTAGATTCTGAAGTGGACATCATTAACCTCCCCTCAATCGTTGTATTCTTCTTTAACCAGCCAGATGCGTCCAACGTCTCCTTTTCCCAACAAGTTAAAGTAGAAAAAAACATAGTACAAATGCATCTTAACTTACCTGAGAGACTCTCAGTTTGTGTCGATGGATTGGTGACCTCCATCGAGAAATGGAAGGCCTCGAAACCATTTGTAGCTTCATCAGGGGAAGAGTTATATAAATCTATGTGCAGCTATGTGTCCTCTTAATCATCTACTGCAACCCAGCCTTTACAGTCCTATCGTAGGTGTCCAGTGGTATGGAAGATGCTACATCTGAAGGGTATGTTGAGGTAATCAAGCCTCTGTAAAGTTTTATGGCCTCTCCAATCAATATCTTAAACTTCAGGAAGCCCGTTGTGGATGTCCATTTCGACCAAAACCCTCACAAATTTTCTAACCAGGGTTGTAAGGTTTTGTCTATCCACAGAGATAAAAGTGCCAAGTGTATTCTCAATCGCCATGAGTGCACCCTCATTCCAGAGGTGGATGGGTAATCCTGGTAAAAGCACCCAAAAATGACACATCTGGAAATACTCTGTGGCCAGGTCAAAAGCTACTCTCCATCGCTTTAACATGAGGTTGTTGCCTCCCACAAACCATCGACTTTCCAAAAGGGTAGACAGGTCTTCGGGGGATTTGCAGATGAAGCCTAACCAACCCTTTGTTAGGTGTAATATTTCCATAGCGTAACCTAACAGAGGCACCCAATGTTGTTATACCCAAGCCTGTAAAGAGACCTTGCTAAGATAAATGTATGAAACCCTGGGCCCACTAACCCACATAACTCCATCCTTGTTGCATCTTTGAGTCCCACATCCAACCCAACTACCATCTTCCAGAAAAACTTGTTAGACTTCCACTGCCTTCGTCTTCTCCTAGAAGGACCCATCAGTTTATATTCACTTTTATGTGTGCCTGGAGGAGCAGTCTTCCTTTGTAACTCAGGCACGTTGTTATCATACGAAACCTTTGTAGCAGGACGAGAATAATTTGAAATTCCAAGAAGAATATCGAAGTTAGTGGGCGGTTGGATTAACTTAATGCTATGTGGATTAGACCGATAAGTTGTCAAGTCACCAGGGGGAAATTTTAAGATAATAGTACCATTCCCCAAGGAGTTGGTAGTGTCATAGAGGCCAGCCCGTTGCCAACTGATCTCATATGTATCCTTCATAAGTGCATCGGTGTCTTTTGTTATGTCATCCTGACCAGGAATTTCTATAGAAACCAACCACCTAGGCTCCACCGAAAGTTCTTTGCCATAGGAGTCAAAACAAAACTTAATAAATGAGAAGTGTAGTGGAGAGAAGTTTCCTAGGTTCCAGGCACCATAAAAAGTAACATGAATGCGACTCATAAACAAGCTCTGTAACCGAGATAGTAAGTGGAGAGAAGATGACTAGGTTCCATGGTCCATTTAAAGTAACATTTAAGTCGCTACACAGGTGAAAGTGGAGATAAAAAAAATAGAGGAGGTGAGAAGCAACCTTACTACAGCTCTACACAACCATCATCATTGTCATTACTTGCAAAAACTTAGAGACATATTCCTTATGGTCAAAAGTATAGAATATTTGCTTGCTCAAACTTTTTTTTTTTTTTCGTACAAATAAATTGGAAGAAAAGGTGTGCTTAAATATTTTCTATGAGAATTCTATCAATATCCATAATAGATGCATTGACATCCCAGATAAGTGTGCCTAATGTACATCAAGAAATAGAACACCATTAAAAGTATAAGAAGATACATCCAATGATCTTCTTAACCGTTGTTTTTTAGGCATAAGTAGGTTTGCATTTTATCTCACCCAAATATGACATAACAAAATCCACCTGCCAAAGTATTGTGCTATAGCGCTTTATAAATTCTCAAGTCCAAGAAATATTTTCTCCATTGAGCTCATGCTCCAATGAACTAAGATAAATTGAGGAAGTTGCCAAACTATTGGGAATACATGTATGAACTGTTCTTTGGTAGACATAGTACCAAGTGGCCCTAATCCTATTGAATTAAATAACAAAATTTGAAATGAAAAAGAGTAATGGAACTAGAAATTGAAATTGAAATTGAGCTACTCATGCCATTAAGAAAACCCAAAATTAAAATAAATAATATTTATAAAATAGAAACTAAATTATGTATCAACCTCTAATACCTTGTAATGTTTGGTTGAAGGACTCCTCAATTTTCCATATGCATCAGCAAATATTGCTTATGGTCTTGAAATATGTATAACCTATAAGATCAATGAAGTGTGCAAATATCCTTTTGTATAATTGACAAAAGTTCATGCTATTGTTAAAAAATAATAAAATAATAAAATACAAAATTTTCAATCTAATGTATTATGTTCTTTCCTACCCATCACTAGGATGGGTAAAAATGTATACACAATGTTGCACATATACTATATTTGAAGGTTTAAACTCTATCTTCTATTTAGTGAAGTTTCTTTCTATGCAAGGCATCCCATATTAACCTTGTAAGTACAACAAGAAATAGTTGTTTCTAAAATAATTTTGTTTCACTTCAAACAATGAAAATCATTACATACAAAGATCCTAGTCATTGGTCTATAAATTCTAATGGTATACACTTATGGTGACAATTCTCTCATATGGTAGAATCTAATTCATAGCATATCACTTCTTGCCCAAGAATTCTACACTTGACTAGTCCCTCCAATTGCAAGAGCCATTGTCACAGCATGGTCTGGAGATCTTGACACGATCTGTTTCTTCATCGTCGCAAGATCGTTTTATGTCATTGTAGCGACATGACTACACAAACAATCCCTTAATCAACAATGCCCCAAAAGAGCACTATATGCCTCTATGAATTTTGAGAGGTGAAACCTTGTTGTTTCTCCTTGTTATATTTAATTGAATGGGCCCAACAAAGGCAATAACAAAGGTGATAAAGAGATACTAGACAAGTTAAACTCCAAAATGATTATCTTGTTATATTCAATTAAATGGACGAGGTGATAAAGAGATACTAGATAGTAAGTGAAGAGAATATGACTAGGTTCTAGGGTCCATTTAAAGTAACATTTAAGTCACTATGCAAGTGAAAGTGGAGGTAAAAAAAATAGAGGAGGTGAGGGTCAACCTTACTACAGCTCTACACAATTGTCATTGTTGTCATTACTTGCAAAAACTTAGAGATATATGCCTTATGGTCAAAAGTAGAGAATATTTGCTTGCTCAATTTTTTTTTTCTTTTCGTACAAATAAAGTCAAAGCACAGGTGTGCTTAAATATTTACTATGATAATTTTTTTAATATCCCAAATAGATGCATTGACATCTCCGACAAGTGTGCCTAATTTACATCAAGAAATAAAACACCATTAAAAGTATAAGAAGATACATCCAATGATCTTCTAAACCCTTGTTTTTTGAATCCTAAGTAGGTTTTCATTTTAGCTCACCCAAATATGACATAACAAAATCCACCTGCCAAAGTACTTTTCTATAGCGCTTTATAAATTCTCAAGTCCAGGAAATATTTTCTCCATTGAGATCATGCTCCAATGAACTAAGAGAAATTGAGGAAGTTGCCAAACTATTGGGAATACATGTATGAATTGTTCTTTGGTAGACATAGTACCAAGTGGCCCTAATCCTATTGAATTAAATAACAAATTTGGGAATGAAAAAGAGTAATGGAACTAGAAATTCAAATTCAAATTGAGCTATTCATGCCATTAAGAAAACCCAAACTTAAAATAAATATTATTTATAAAATAGAAACTAAATTATGTATCAACCTCTAATCCCTTGTAATCTTTGGTTGAAGGACTCCTCAATTTTGCATATGCATCAGTAAATATTCTTATTCTCTTGAAATATGTCTAACCTAGAATATCAATGAAATGTGCAAATATCCTTTTATATAATTGATAAAAGTTCATGCTATTGTTAAAAAATAAAAAATAAAATTTTCAATCTGTTGTATTATGTTCTTTCCTAGCCATCACTAGGATGGGTAAAAATGTATACATATTGTTGCGCGTATACTTTATTTGAAGATTTAAACTCTATCTTCTATTTAGTGAATTTTCTTTCTATGAAAGGCCTCCCATATTAACCTTATAGGTACAACAAAAAATAGTTGATTCTGAAACAATTTTGTTTCACTTAAAACATTGAAAATCATTGCAGACAAAGAACCTAGACATTGGTCTATAAAATCTAGTAGTATACAATTAAACAACATCCACTCCCTACATCTACTTCCAACTCAATTTATCAACTCAACCCAAAAGATTTAATTTCAGTAAAATTGTTGAAGGAGAATGACATGAACTTTGACATACTATTACTCATTTTTTCATCAAAGGACTATTTTCAAATAGTCTTTTGTCCTTTTCAAGTATTAAAGCCTAGGTACAACAAATGTTGCAACAATAATCCATGATTGCATAATAGATTGATCTGATATATGGGCGATGCACTATGGTGTTAGAATTCAAATACGACGAAGAGAAAGGCTCCAGAATGGGGTCAGTAGAATATAACATATCCCCCCGTAAAGATATTTGGGTGATACATGACAGAGTCAAATCTAGAAACCCAATTCTCTCTTTCAAATGTTCTTGAAAGTGAAATGTCAAGAATATGAATTTTAAAATAAAATAGATTACCATGTATATATATTGCACGATCGCAGAATATAGTCATTAGAATTTGGGCATTTAGAATTTCTGAATTATTTTCTTGAATGTAATCATTCTAATATCACATATTATAGGTCACAGTTATATGATATGTCATAGTTATCGTGCTCTAATTTAATGGCTATTCGTTGCTTCCTTCTCGACCGAACATTTTGATGTTTCCTTTGTTCGTTAATTTGTTATTCTCATGTGATTCCATGTTTGGTTGTCATTACACTGAGCACTCTGTGCACGAAAACATTCATTCATTATTATGTTGGATGATGTTAGTGTTATATTATCTTTCAAAAGGTGCAAAAATAATTTATTAATGATTATTAAAATCAATTGGCTTATGAAATATCTATTAAAAACGAACTTCCGATCATACGACAAGTGGAATTACACTAGTGCTATAAATAGATGTCGATCTTATCGAGGTAGGTGTCAAAAGCTCTAGATGGGTTAGGCACTGATCGTTAATTTTAAAATTACGCAACTGTAAATTCTAACTAACTTAAACAATAGTGATCTCAAGATGAGGATATGGGTGTTAAATTCGAGTGAGGGCATTTACCAAGTGGAAACGTATCCAAGAAACTGAAGCTGGAAGGATTGAAGGGAAAAGAGTTATATTCTTTAAGTGTTAAATATTTCATAATGTCACATTTTAAAATATTACATAATATCATGAATTACTTATTTAACAATATCACATATTAAGTATTTCATAATATTACATATTTGTCACAATCCTAAAACATATATGTCACAATCCTAAAAAGAGGATTTTATGTATTTATTATATAGCCATTTTAATCAAAATGCCTTATTTGTTTATCGAACTATTATAATTATTCATAATTAAAATATAAAAAAAAAATCTATTGTGAGACCAAAAATTACTTAATAGCTTGAGTAAAATAATAAAATCGTGAAAGGACAAGCAAATTCATTGATTCCATATATTATTAGTCAGTGTCGTTCGAGCTCAGGACTATTAGTAATCGATTCTCGTTGTTGTTATATTAGTCATTGCATCAAAACCAATGTAAACACAATATTTTAACCAAAGTTTTAATAGATTTATGCAAATTTTCATCTCACATTTCCTTTTTTATTGTAATTTTTCAATTTGATCGTATTATTTGGCCTTTTCTGGAGGCACGGGGAGAAGGTATGCAAAGTCTTTGTTTGAAACTTAGTAAATTATCTCTACATTTAGGTTTACATCTCTTAAGGTGAACTAATGATATCTCCAGAGATAGCATTAGTTCGTTAATATTTAATGTTTATACTATTCACTCCCAATCTTCAATCAGGTTCTTCAGTCAACTTACGTGCCTAGTGGGTTTTTCAGTCAACTTACGTTCCCAGTGCAGAGGATGAGCACCATGAAATATTTGTGTAGGTTCTTTAGTCATCTTACGTGCCCAACAAAGATGATGAGAACCATTTAAGGACACACAACCACCTTCATATTTCTTCTTTATTTACTCACCTTATCAACCATTTTCTAGTCAGGCGTTGGTCTGCTCCTGGAAGTTGTCTTTCATATTCCTTCACAATTGAATCTCACTTACTCATTGCTTTCTGGTCAGGCGTTGGTTTGCTCCTGGAAGTTGTCTTTCATATTCTTGAACAATTGAATCTCAATTAGTCATTGTGTTCCTCGTGGAAACAACATAGTAAGTCTGAAAACTTCATATGCAAAATCGACATTACTGCCTTCGGGACCCATTTGATATTAAGCAAAATGTTCTTTGGTTGTGGCCCTTGTTTAAATCCAAGGACACCATCAATCTGAAAACATCACAACCGTTAGAGATGCAAAGTGATTTTAATGGTGAGTATATTTAGTAAGGCACCAAATTGACCACGAAGGCCCCTTTTGGTAAGTGGGCATTCTTGATTTTCAACACTTGATCATGCTTGTTGTCAATGATTTTCAAGTTCTAGAGCTTTGATGGCTTTCAAATCACTCAAATGTAATCAACAAATATGATGGAAACTTCATCTATTGATGCCAGTTCATTCGACAAAAGAGAATGATTAGATCGTTTTTAATTTAGTTTCAAAGAAATGTAATCTTATAGAAAAATCCAGTACTCTCGTTCTGCATGGCACACATCTTTGGCTTGGTGTGCAAATCCCCATAACTTTGCACTGTAATTTTTATGATTTTATAGGTTTTGGGTTAGTAACACAACAATTTGATATTGCAATGATGACAAGGAAATTATAGTTTCAGATAACATGATCATAGAATACCCAGATCCAAATGAATACTAAACGTTAGAAAATTAATAAGGAAATATCATATCCTTGCATTTTGGTACATGGTAGCATTTGCTTGCAAAGTTCTTTGTTTGGTTTGATTTGTTATTTGTGTTAATACAATACGCTTCAACCCATTAGCAGTCGTTGAAGTGAGAGTTTTAGTAGTTTTGCTTCGTAGCCGACTTACACTTTGCCTTTGACTGAGCATCACGCCTGTCGATACTTCTACTGATGAGCCATATGCTTATTAACCTTCTGAGACTACTTATGATTCATAGACGAGAGATACTTACAATACTTAGTAGATCCTGATTGATTATAAGTGTTCGTATAGATAGACCCCCACTACCACTGCTGGTCTTGATGCCCGACATACATCGTAGAGCCACCACCAGACTAGTTCTTCGACTGGTCAACGTGATTGATTATCGGAAGTACTATTTTGAACCTTTCAAAACTATATGGGAAACTAATCTCCTCTCTATCACAATAGATTGAGGTTTCCATGAGATGACGAGAAAGATCTTAGCGCCTATGATATTATGTGGAATAGAAAAAGAACCCGCACTCTGCATATGCATCTTCATTTTTAGTTCCAATCAATAGTCGTCTGGAGATTTGTGAAAAATGAGAAACATTGCCAACATTATCCAGTGGAAAGAGAGTGGAGCAGGGTTCGAATCATGTGATATGTACGATGACTCAAAATTCTAGCACTCGTACAAATAATAAAATAAATATCGCAGAGTCATAGAAACAATTTTGTTTTGGGGGTTGAGTTAAATTTTGTACCGCGAACATAGTATCTGATCTAAGCAAATAAAACTTACATGTCTTCCATCTGGCAACGAATCGGATGGAACCTGCATTTGCATGTCACGAGACTTCTAATTTATATTTTTTAATAAATTGATAAACTTTTTGTTTAAATATTAAAAACTTACCCTTTTTTAAAGTGAAAAAAAAAAAGAGGAATTGAAGTTTCATAAATAAATCAAATTACAAGTTATAATTTTTAATAGAATTTATATTTAATTTGAATTGGACTTATGCTCAGGTGAGAAGGAATTAGAAGACACAAAACGATCAATATGAATCATACCATTAGCAATGAATTCTAGCAGACTTACGAACAAGAATGGAAGATGGCAAAGAAATAGATGGAAATAAGATACCTCATAGGTCTTACCAGAACTCGCGGATGAAGAAGGAAGGTTGGCATCTAGTGATGGTTGGTCAAGTTCATCTGGTGCTACTAGAACCTAATAACTTTTTTGAGTGTATCACTTCCCACGCAAAAATGGTCGGAGTATCCCAAGTCATTATTATCATCACCACACTCTGGTACCACTGACGAAGAACATGTCTCCTCAGGGGCACTACCGAGGGAAGAAAAGAGTATCACATCTAGACTAAGATGAGGTAATGCATGAGACAGATCATCAGAATGTAGAGACTCATCCTCCATGAATGTAACATGTCAAGATATATGAATCTTCTTCGTACGAGGATCAAAACATAGTCGGGGAATACCCTAGGAAGATACATACATGAGCCTTGGGAGATAAGTGATCTCAGAGTGAATCTGGACACAAATAATTTTCACCCCCATTCAAAATCTCCCATGGAATCTTGCCCAATAGGGCATCGCATGGAGGATTTTTGTTGATGATATATGTTGCAGTCATAACTGCTTCGGCCTAGAAGTACTTAGGTACATGCATTTGAAGCAAGAGGGCTTTAACTTTGGTGCATTTTTTTCCTTTCTGCTACTCCCAGTGTATATTGACATTCTTACTAATGTAGAATACCGAGTAGAAAGCCGAAAAATCATTGGAGAGTATTCTCTTCAAATATTATCTGAATGGTCCAAACAATTTATTCACATATGCATACAACTCCTTAAAGTGTCCAATAACTTCTTATGTTTCATTAAATATATCCAATCGTGCGTGAGTTGTCATCGGTAAAAAAAATAATGAAATCCAGACATAGAAGACACTGGAGAAGGCCTCCATACATCTGAATGAAGGCACACTTTCATTTTGATTTTGATGTTGAATCCAGGAGCATACAATTTCCAACTCGCAACCATCACACTTATTGTTAAACCCATATGAATGAATGCAGAAATATACCCTATACATTTTCAAAAGTCTTTCATTATGTGTATGTGCTAGGTGATGACAGGTGAAGTATCCCTAGTAGGATTAATAATACCAAACACTGAGGCATAAGGTGAAGTTGAGATTAGCCTTAGTAAAACAATTTTTTGGGGTTTTTAGGGTTTTGAAATAAGTGATGGAAGGAAATAGAGAACAATGCCAAATCCAACAAGGGAAATGGAGTTAAGGTGAATCAAATGGATTATGATGTCAAGAAGAAACCCACCAAAGAGTTGGCCTATTTCTTTCAAGGATTAGAACCAAAAGGAAAAATAATCCTTCACCCAATCAAGATCAACAATGAATATCAAGGTCTACGAGAAGGGAACCTTGATGGAAAACCTTCACCAACAAGATCAACTATGCTTTGATGCATTTATTTAACACTTCTTTCTAGG
>ML850136.1:0-24416 GCA_009831015.1 Picea engelmannii
TGAGAGTTCAGTAAATCAGTGAACTCACATGCAACTGAAGATTCACCACGGTTAACTACATGCATGTTAGATCCAGTGGAGACCCAGTTGAGATAACAGGTGAAAGGGACAGTTTGGCTATCAGTTGTGATTTAATCACACATGCAATGAATATGCTTATGAGCATGTGCAAACTAGGAAATTCGTATCATTGTGAGAATTCAAATTGTAGAGATTGTGCAGAGGAGGCAGGCTGTCTAGACACATGAATTGGCACATGTATTTGCTGATTTGTGTATGACAGTGTGAGATGATTGTATTGTATTGAGAGCTCTTGGATTAGAGTTTTGTATGAGATTGTTTCATGATTCATGATATACATAATATATGATAGTGGGGTTTTTAGCTTTACGCTTTCCCGGTAAAAAATTCTATGTTATGTGTTCTTGATATTTCACTTTGTGATTGTGGTTGTGATCGTGGTTTAATTTTCCACAAGAATAATAGTAGAAGCGATTCTGTATTTAACAGTGGTGTATAATTGTTAGATCAGGAGAATCGCAAGAAATACTTAATTTGTATTGAAATTTCTACAAAAATCAATCAAGTAGAGGGACTGAAAGTGTGATTAAGAACAGTGTATGGAAGACTTATGAATGAAATCATTGCAAGATCCAGAACTAGAGGTTCTCCCAGATGGAGGGAGAAGACTATGATGATTGTTTGTTCTAGTAAACCAGACATACCTCTAGATGAGCCATTATATCGTCCAAAATATCCATGGGTTGGAGTTTACATCAGATGAATGCAAATATTGTTCTCTAGAATAATTGAACAAGAGTGTATGAAGAGAAACCTCAAGGATTTAAGGTATACCATAAATAGATCCTTGTATGCAGATGAAAGAATACAACTTGGTAAAGAACCTACAATGCACAACATAAGCGTGGTGAAAAATTCTATAACAAGGATATTGTATCGGAATGGTTACTTAGAAGCTCAGGATGATGGATTTCTAATCCATGACAAACTTTCATGATGGAAGAAGAAGTACCACTTGGATATGTTCCAGTTTGACCCTTGCCATGATGTTATGAGCTAGCAAGAAACAAAAGAGTTGAATCCAACTATGATGATTAGAGATATATGAAGCCTTCAGAGAAAACTAGTGTTCCAGAAAGACCGAAGTACATTGAGATCAAGCATTACATTCTCCGTGATGAAGTCCAAAAAAGAGAAGTGGTTCTCCAATATGTATCTCCACAGGTGAGCAGATAAGCATATATTTTGGTAAAGCCTCTGTCCAAGATGAAAGAGTTTGCATACTCAAGAAATAGCTGGAGCTCGTGGAGACGACTTCCTTATTGAAAATGGAAGAGATGAATCCCAAGTTGGGTGGGAGCACTGATGTGTTATTGATTTATGGACAGTCATTTTTCAGTTTGAAAAATGGTCCAGGATGAGCAATTCCTTTCCAATTTGGAAAGTGGTTTGAGATTTTTGATGGACAAGCATTTTCCAGTTCGGAAAATGGTCCAGATCGAACGGTCATTTTCATAATGAAAATGGTTCGATGGATTGTTTATGTACCATAGACAATGATTCCCCTTGTGGACAGTGTGGGGGAATGGTCTAGGACAATATTTCTTCTTGATGGTCACTCTCAGTAGTGGTCAAGAATATTGGTCTGCCTTGTCGGACAATCATTCTTTCGAAGATCACAATTGTGAGCAGTTTCAAAGAATGGTCCATTTTGGAGGTTGGTGTAGGACAATCATTTCGTTAGGAAATGGTCCAGACAATCATTCCCTAGGGAAGATTCATTCTCTCCAGGTTTCACTTTGTTTAGTGCTAGAGGAATGGCACAGATAGGTGAAAGGTACAGATTTAGCAATCAGGGACAGACATTCCCTAGGGATGACTCATTCTCTCCAGGTTGCACTTTGTTTAGTTCCGGAGGAATGGCCCAGATAGGTGAATGGTTCAGGCTAAAAAATGGGGACAATTATTCTTCCTCGCTTGAGAAGAATAGTCCATATAGCTCATCATTGAATTTTTACTTTCTGAGGGAAGATTCTCTTCCATATCTCACAAATGTGAGTGGAATAATGGCCCAAATGATTTAGTTTATATCATAACAATGTTTTCTGTGCAGGTTGATATTAGATGATATGATTTTTATGGAGACTGTATGTCTCTGGACAATAGATGTATACTACTGTGGTGGATGTGTTCCACTGATTGTGACTATATGTCACTGATCAAGTATCTGTGTGCTACTTGGTGTGGAAGTGTACCACTGGATTGTAGTTGTGTACTACTATGGATAGACACAATTGTGTTCTCTTAAATGACATTGTTCCGATTGCCTTGAAAACTATTAGTAGTGTTGGTAATGATTATCAACTAGATGGATGATCAATGGACAAAGATTCCCCGGTCGGAAAATGGTCTAGGACATTTATTCTTATATGACACATGTCCGGATTAGAAGAATGGTTCTTGTCTCACTCTATGGAGTGAGTGACTTATCCAACATCATGCCTGATTACTCAGATGGAGTATGGTTTCGAGAGATGATGCAGTTGATGAAACTGATAGTGATGATGGTGCTCATGATCTAATCATGATATAGTCTATACGACTATGTTGATGCTACTGGGTGAATGGTATGCTTGTTCTCAAGACCATTACCTTCAATACCTCCCTAGCTAGGAGGGAGTGTTGATATTATGGTAGTTGCGGGAGGTATTTACCTCCATGTGTAAACCTGGCGAGAACAAAATATTCCAGGAAGCAAGAAGAAACCCTAATTAGTTGGCTAATAACCCTAGAAGACAAGTTGGCTCAAGAGGATAATTTGTATTAGGTTATTAGCCTCCAAGAGAAGAAGTTGGATAAAGGAAATGTTATATACTAAGTAAATTGGCACCCAGAATGAGAATTCGGCCCAGGCAGTCTACCAGAAATAGTATAAATATAGGAGGCCAATCTTCATTCTGGCAAGTATTCTCAGAACTGCAAAAGCACACTTGTGCGCACTTCAGTTGACCAGTTTGTGCGTAAGTTTGGAAAAGAGATACTGTTGCAGCTGCTGCAACTAGCAGATTTCGGTTTTGGCTTGGAATCTCTCTTGGCTATGGTTTGGACTCTCTGATCATCTCTTGTTACTCTTTCTTGGTGTGCCATCCTTGGAGAAATGTGCGCCACCTTTGTTTGGCTATCTAGCCTAGGGTTTGCTTCCAGAATGATTCTCTATCAAGGTTAAGGTGCTCGGGGGTGGATTTGGCCTATGGTTTGGTGAAAATATTGCTATATTGTCTATGGTTAAATGAGCACATCCATTACTTTCTAACAAAAGGTTGATTTGAAAAATTAGAGGGAAAATTTGACACCCTCAATGCCACTCTCAGCCAGTTTCTGAACCGATCCCAGGGCCCTTCCTTCCTTGAACAACCCTCCCATGCAGATGGTGTTGACTCACCCCATAATACAACCTTTCAGTCCAACCCCTTTCATCGTGATGTTCATCTTCTCTGAGTTGAGGTCAATAAATTTGATGGATCCGATCCCACAAGCTGGGTCACCCAAATTAAGCATTATTTTACTTTGCATGACATTATTGATGAGTTGGACAAAATTTGTTATGTTGTTCTCTATCTGGATCTTGAAAACTGGCAATGGTGGAAATGGCATAAACATGCACGCCAGGGGTATGTTGTTTGGACCTAGTTTGTTGGATAGCTTTATGAACGCTTTGACACCGACACCCACTATTTAGGTCATCTGACCAAGTTGAAATAGTATGGCACAGAGGAAGACTTTATAAACTCCTTTGAGCACTTGTTTTTAAGAATGGAGGGAATGAAAAATTCCTTCTTCAATGAATTTTTTATCAATGTCATAAAGGATGAAATCTAATCCCAAGTTCTAATGGATTCCCCCCCGACTTGGTTGGAAGCTACTAAACGTGCCAAAGAAGAACAACACGTTGTATTTTCCTAGAACCGAAAACCATATTTTCTTCCCCACCTTCGACCTACCAATCCCGCCCCTCATGCCACCCCTCTCAAGATTGATAAATTAACTCGGGCATAAGTGGTTGAACGCCAAATCAAGGGTATTTGCTATAATTGTGATGACAAATATTTTTCTGGGCACAAGTGTAAGGAACAAAATATTTTTATGGCCATTTCTGAGGATGTTGTTGATGAGGAGGCTGAAGCTCCCTCTGTGGAAGAACTACCCCCAACAAATGACACTACTCCACCCATTGATCCACCATAAGATGAACCGCTGATTTCGCTGCATGCCCTCACTAGCTTTGCTGCTCTCCAAATCCTCAAGCTAATTGGATACATTAAGCATAGGAAAGTCATAATCCTTGTTGGCAATGACAACGTCCACAATTTTATTCACCGTTGCATTTCCCAAGAAATCAATTTCTATATACGTGCCTTCAATAATTTTAAAATCATGATTTCCAATGGTTGTTCCATGACTGTGGTGGGCGTTGTGAAAATGTGCGCCTACAATTGGTCAGTACCACCTGAAATATCATATGTTTGCTATCGACATGGGCGGTTGTGACATTGTTCTCATTGTTGAATGGTTACACACTTTGGGCCCTATCATCATGGATTTTAAGGAATTAACCATGCAATCACAACATGAGGGACAACATTATAAGTTTTAAGGCATCACAATAGGCTCCCCTGAGATCATTAGTTTCCATAGAATGGAAAATCTCCTAAAAAAAGGTCATTCGAGCATTATTTCCCAACTCCATTCCATTCTAGAAGTTGAGACACCCTATGTGCATCCTGACCTGCAATCTATCATCTGCTAACACCAAGCCATTTTTTCCACTCCCCATGGAATTCCCCATTCCCGTGGTGTTCGTGATCATTTCATTCCTCTAGTCCCAAGAAACCTTCCTCCCAATGTTCACCCTTATCGTCATCCCTTTGCCTAGAAGAATGAAATTGATAAAATTGTTCAAGAATTTCTCGAAGTGGGTGTTATCCATCCTAGTAACAACCTCTATTCTTCTCCTATGGTCATGGTACTCAAGAAAGAAGGCCCTTGGCACATGTGTCCATAATTTCATGCCCTAAAAAAATCACCATCAAAGACAAATTTCCCATTCCTATCATCGATGAGCTGTTGGATGAATTGAGTGGTGCTCGATACTTTACTAAACTTGATATTCGTTCTAGCTACCACCAAATACATATGAAAGAGGAAGACATTCCCAAAACTTCATTTATAACTCATGAGGGTCACTATGAGTTCTTGGTCATGCCTTTTGGCATGTGTAATGCTCCCTCCACTTTCCAAAGTCTCATGAGTCATGTCTTCTTCCATCCTTTCCTCTATCATTTTTTCTTAGTTTTCTTTGATGATATTCTCATCTATAGTAAAACTTGGAAATCCCATCTCTCCCATGTGGATCAAGTTCTCCATTTACTCTTTCAGCACAATTTTTTTCTCAAACAGTCTAAATGTGCCTTTGGAGCCTCATAAGTGGAGTACCTGGGTCATATTTATGGAAAGGATGACATAGGGGTGGATCCTAATAAAAATTAATCTATGAAGGATTGACCTCACCCTAAAACTCTTAAGATCTTGCGTGGTTTTCTTGGTTTAACGGGCTATTATCTCAAGTTTGTTCAAAATTATGGAAAAATTGCAGCACCTCTCACTGATCTCCTTAAAATAATGCTTTCACTTGGACTCCAACTTCTGATCAATCCTTCCATAACTTGAAAGAGACAATGTGTACGAAATCCTGTACAGAAAATTCTTGACTTCACCAAGAATTTTGTCCTGGAATGTGATGCTTTAGGGAAAGGAATTAGGGCAGTTCTCATTCAAGAATGAATACCTTTGGTTTTCACTAGCAAACAAATCTCAGAGAGAAATTTGGGCCAATCAATCTATGAAAAATAATTGTTGGCTATTCTACATGCTGTGGATCTCTAGCGTCCTTATCTATTGTGAAAATATTCCAAATTAAAATTGATCATCAGAGCCTCAAGTGTTTTTTGGAACAACAAATTTCATCCCCGGAGCAACAAAAATGGCTGACCAAGATATTTGGATATGATTATGAGATAATTTACAAGAAGGGAAAATAAAATGTGGTTACTGATACTCTTTCCAGGAAGTATGAAGATGAAGTGTCCCTCTTTTCCCTCTCCTTCATTGTGCCATATTGGCTCCAAGCTGTTCACTAGGAATGGCTGCAAGACCCCAAACTTTCTCGCCTAATCCAACAATTGCAACACCATTCTCAAGATTCTCTAGGGTAATGTTGGCACAATTAAGAACTTCGCTATAAAGGCCATCTGTATTTAAGAAAAAGATCACAACTTAAATCCACGATGCTTTCAGAGCTTCATGCTTCACCCACAATTGGGTATTCGGGGTTTACAAAAACAATGAATAGGTCAAACATTATTTTTTCTTGGATAATATGAAACCGAACATCTTTTCCTTTGTGGATGAATGTGATATATGTAAAAACAATAAAGGAGAAGCAATTAAAGCTCCAGGAACACTCCAACTGCTTCCCATTCCCCCTACTATTTGGAGGGATATTTCTATGGATTTCATTGTTCGCCTCCCTAAATAAGGAAATACATTAGTCATCATGGTGGTAGTCGATCATATTTCTAAATATGACCATTTCTGTTCTCTTCAACACCTATTCATTACATCCATAGTGGCTCAATTTTTTATGGATAATATATTCAAACTTCATGGCATGCGTCATTCTATTGTCTCTGACCAAGATCCAACATTCACCAACAATTTTTGGAAGGAAATTTTCAGGCTCCAGGGAACCCAATTGCATCTCAGCAACCACATATCACCCCCATACTGATGACCAAACTGAAGTTGTCAACAAGTGTTTGGAAACATATTTGCAATGTTTTACATCCGACATACCAAATCAATGGGTTCAGTGGTAACCCCTAGTTGCATGGTGGTACAACACATCTTACCATACTACTACTTGCATGACTCCTTTTAAAGCAGTATATGGGAAAAAACCATTGTCAGTTATCTCATACATGGCAGGTTTCGTCAAGGTTAAGGAGGCTGACAACAATATTATAGTACGAGCGACCATTCTCTATACCCTCAAAGAAAATTTGGTCATGGCTCAAAATCACATGAAGCAACAAGCAGATCGAGGTTGTTCCAAATGTCAATTTGTTGAAGGGGATGAAGTGTTTCTTCATCTGTAACCTTATAAGAAGACTTCACTCAAAGTTGAACAATGTCATAAACTTGCTCCAAATTTTATGGTCCTTATACAATTCTCAAGTGCATGGGGCCTGTGGCCTACCGATTAGCTCTACTCAGTCATTCTAAGCTCCAAAGAAAGTGATTGGAACTAAGTGCCAAACTCAAACTAGTCTCCCTGAGTTGGATGGAGAAGGTTCCATTTGGTTGCAACCACAAGTAGTCTTGGACCAATGAGAGCATCATCTCCATCAATGAACCATCAAGGAAGTGTTAGTTCAGTGGAAAGATACAACTCCAAAAGATGCCATCTGGGAGCCGACTACCATTCTGCAATAGTTTCCTCATCTCAAGCCTATAGGACAAGGCTATTATTCAATGGGGAGGGCATGTTATGGACCTAACCTCCCTAACCCCTCACGTAGGTAGAATAATATATTTTCCATGTGATAAAGGCCAACATTAATTAATAAGGCATATTTAATAATTTGAACAAGTCTAATGTAAGAAGACTTAATAAAATCTTCTGTTTCTAGAAAGATCTTTCTCTAGAATGTTCTTTAGAAGATACAATTAATATAAATAAGAGTAGGAGGCATGTGAAAGCTTTGTCTTGAGAATTATTGTAATAGAGCATTTCTATGTTGGAGGTTTACCCCTCGAAGAGGTAAGTAAACATTGCTTCATATCAATAAATGTATCATTTTTGGTGTTGTGGTTCTTTAAATTTTGTTCTTCCGCTCGTATTCGCTGCTATATTTTTATTTTTCTTCTTATTATAATACATTTGGTACCTAACAATGACATGACGTCGAAGAATTTTTTAAGCCATCATGTCGACCTACTAGGTGATATTGGAATGTACGAGGTGTAGGATTTGAAAGGTCAGGGATTTTATTCTTCTAGTGTAGACACTGATGAGAATTCATACTTGTTACTTGAGATTCTACCTCAATCATTAAGTGCCTCAAAGGGCGTTCCTTTAGACCTGCTTCTAGGATCATTGTACTCTTTGTTTCTTGCCAAGGAGGATTTTTCAGGTGGAAAATCAATCTCTTTGTTTCGCGAAGGTTTTAACAAATGTTCCATATAACTAAAGAATTTTGGGCGGACGAAGGTTTTTTGTCGATTCTTTTATTGGTAACAAACACACCAGTGTGGTATTGAATGTAACACACTAGTGTGCACACATAAATGAAAAGCACTGATGCACACACATAAATCAAAAGCACCGGTGGATACAAATAAATAAAAATCACCAGTGCTTTTTATGTTTATGCATGCACTAGTGCGCATTGTAATCATGTGCACCAAAATATTTTGAAATGATAAAAATCTAATCATACATTATGTTGTTTAAATTAATGTTTCTTTCTCACAATTTTTGGCACCAGTGCATATAAATCATAAAAACACACTGATTAGTGAGTTCAAAAGAATGCAATGCATCGATATGTTTATATTTTAATTAATTATTTTTTTTTACAAATTTTCAATTAATCGTCTCAAAATAAAATATTTGTTATAATAATATTGATTTTTGTATTTATGTTATTACTTTTTGTTATAATGATTGCATTAATGTGTTATATAATATACTACACTTATGTTATTTGTAACAATGCAAATAATCCATATATTAATTAGTCAGCATGTGACATTTTACAACATTTGACAATGCAATAAAATAAGAAACCCATTTTATTATATATGAATAAGTGACCCATCGTCATACAAAATGGGACAATGTAAAGGTCCATAATAATCAAAATGAAACCAATATGTAATTGTTACACTCATTAGTAACATGTAATATTCCATATATAAAAAGTATGTAGAACATAAATAAAATGCTAGAAATGGCAGATGAACAACAATATAACCAGAATAACACCACAATAATACTGAAATGATAACAAAATAACACCAGAAAGAGCACTTATATTACTGAAAGCAATGTTCACGGGCCTCTTAGAGGGGGTGACCTCCAGTGGAGCAGAGCTCTATTACAATAATATCCAAGCTAGGGTTCTCATACCCTCAACTCCTATTTATACTAAATATGTCTATCAAAAGAACCATCTAGAGGAAGATCCTTCTAGAAGCAGAAGCTTCTATTAGGTCTTCTTACATTCGACTTATTCTACTTTATTGCAAGGCCTTATTAATATTGAACTTTATTACATCTGAACATATTGTTCTACCTACGTGAGGGTTAGGTTCCTAACATGTCCTCCCTCTTAAAAACAACCTTGTCCTGAAGGCTTGAGATGTGGAAATTTCTGCAAAATGGTAGCTAGTTCCCAAGTGGCATATGCTGGAGTTGTATATTTCCACTGGAATAACACTTCCTTGATGGTTCATTGATGAAGGTAATGCTCACGCTGGTCCAAAATGTCTTGCGGCTGTAGCCAAATAGATCCTTCTTCGTCCAACTCAGGGAGGTTGGTTTGAATTTGGCACTTAGTTCCAATCACCTTCTTTAAGAATGAAACATGAAAAAAATGATGTAGCTTAGAATTACTGGGCAAAGCTAACTGATAGGCCACCTGTCCCACACATTTGAGAATGATATACGGACCATAAAATTTGGGTGCCAACTTCTGACAATGCTCGGCTTCGAGGGAATTTTTCTTGTAAGGTTGCAGTCGAAGAAACACCCGATCCCCTTCTGCAAATTGACGTTCAGAGTGACATTGATCTTCTTGTTGCTTCATGCGATTCTGTTCCATGAACAAATTCTCTTTGAGGGTACGAAGAATAGCCTCTCAAACTATAAGCATTTGGTCAACCACCTGGACCTTCGGGACACCTGGTACGTATGAGAGAACTGAAGGTGGCTTTTGTCTATATACTGCTTCAAAAAGAGTCATGCGGGTAGCTGTATGGTATGAAGTGTTGTACCACCATTCAACTAGGGGTAACCATTGAGCCCACTGATTTTGATTTTCCGGTGCAAAACAACTCAAATATGTTTCCAAACACTTGTTGACAACTTCAGTTTGACCATCAGTCTGTGGATGATAAGATGTGCTTAGATGCAATTGGGTGCCTTATAGCTTGAACAGTTCTTGCTAAAAATTGTTGGTGAAAGTTGGGTCACGATAAAAAAAAATAGAATGCAACATGCCATGAAGCTTGAAGACCTGATCCATGAAAAGTTGAGCCACAGTGGATGCTGTAAATGGGTGTTGAAGAGCACATAAATGAGAATACTTGGAAAGGCGATCAACAACCACCATGATGACTAATTTATTTCCCGATATGGGTAAGCTTGTAGTAAAATCCATAGAGATATCCCTCCAAATAGTAGGTGGAATCTGAAGCGGTTGTGGTGTGCCAAGAGATTTGACTGTTTCTCCCTTGTTGCGTTGACACACATCACATTCAACTACAAAATTACGAGCGTCTTGTTTCATACCATCCCAGAAAAAAAGAACGTTTGACCCTATCATAGGTTTTGGTAAACCCAGAGTGCCCAGCTATGGGTGTAGCATGAAGCTCAGAAAGTATCGTGGATTTAAGTTTTGATTGTTTACTTAAATACAAACGACCTTTGTATCGAATCTCATCACAGAGCCAAGAGTACCCTGGAGAAACTGGATAATTGCACTGCAATTGTTGTATCAGATGCGAACTTTTGGGATCTTGTAGCCATTCCTGGCGAGCAGCTTGGAGCCAATCTGGTAAAATGAAGGAGAGAGAAAAAATGGATCCTTCATATTCATATTTTCGGGAAAGTGCATCTGCAACCACATTGCCTTTGGATTTCTTGTAAATGATCTCATAATCATATCCAAAGATCTTAGTCACCCATTTTTGTTGCTCTGGGGAGGAAATGTGTTGTTCCAGAAAATACTTGAGGCTTTGATGGTTTGTCTTAATTTTGACACGTTGCCCCAATAGATAAGGGCACCACAAATCAACGACATGAAGAATAACCAACATTTCCTTTTCATAGATTGATTTGCACATATTTCGTTCAGATAGTTGCTTGCTGGTAAAGCCCAAGGGTTGACCCTCTTGCATAAAGACAACACCAATTCCTTTCCCTAAAGAATCACATTCCAAGACAAAGGTCTTTGTGAAATCATGAAGGGCCAGGACTGGAGTTGTGCACATGGCCATCTTCATGGTTTGAAAAGCTTGAGCAGCTGTTGGAGTCCAAGTGAAAGAGTTCTTTTTTAGGAGTGCAGTGAGAGGTGCTGCAATCTTTCCATAATTCTTGACAAACTTGCGATAATAACCTGTTAAGCGCATAAATCCACGCAAGATTTTGAGAGTCTTTGGGTGAGGCCAGTCCTGCATAGCTTCAATATTTTTAGGATCCATCCTGACACCATCTTTTCCAAACAGATGACCCAAGTACTCGACTTTTGAGGCGCCAAAAGCACATTTAGACTGTTTTAGGAAAAGTTGGTGCTGAGAGAGTAGATGGAGAACTTGATCCACATGAGCAATATGGTCTGTCCAGGTTTTGATATAGATGAGGATATCATCAAAGAAAACTAAGACAAAATGACGAAAGATATGATTCATGAGGCTTTGGAAGGTGGAGTGGGAATTGCACAAGCCAAAGGGCATGACCAAAAACTCGTAGTGGGCCTCATGAGTTCTAAAGGCAGTCTTAGGAATATCTTCCTCTTTCATACATATCTAGTGGTAGCCAGAATGAAGATCAAGTTTAGTAAAGAACTGGGCACCACTCAATTCATCCAAGAGGTCATCAATGACAGGAATGGGAAATTTGTCTTTAATGGTGAGTTTGTTGAGGGCACGAAACTCAGGACACATTAGCCAAGAACCTTCTTCCTTTAGGACCATGACCACAAGAGAAGAGTAAGGGCTCTTACTAGGGTGGATAATGCCCGTGTTAAGGATTTTCTGAACCATTTTCTCAATTTCATTTTTTGGGAAAAGGGGTGATGATAGGGACGAATATTGGGAGGAAGGCTTTCTGGTACAAGGGGAATGGAATGATCATGAACACCACGGGAAGGAGGGAGTCCCTGGGGAGTGGAAAAGACTACTTGATGTTTAGAGAGGATGGATTGGAGGTCTTGCGGCACCAAGGGTGTCTCATTTGCTTGTATGGCATGGAGTTGGGAAATAACGCTAGAATGACCTTTCTTGAGTAGCTTTTCCATGTGATGGGAACTAATGATCTCAGGTTAACCAATGGTGATGCCTTGGAACTTATATTGTTGGCCCTCCTAGTCGAATTGCATGGTTAATTCCTTAAAATCCATGAGAATGGGACCCAAAGTCCTTAGCCATTCTTCACCCAACATAATGTCACAACTGTCCATGTTGATAGAAAACATATGAGATTTCAAGTGGTATTCACCAATTTGGAGACACACATTTTCACAACGCCCTCCACATTTCATGGAGCCTTCATTGGAAATCATGATTTGGAAATTATTGACTGGATGGGTATAAAAATGAGTTTCTTGGGCAATGCGACGATGGATAAAATTATGGGTGCTTCCACTATCAACCAGAATGATGACCTTCCTATGCTTGATGTAACCGATTAGCTTGAGGGTTTGGGGAGCAGAGAATATAGTGAGAGCATTTAGGGAAATGACCGGTTCTACTTCAGGAGGGTCTGAGGGAGGGGTTATGCCATTGGTTTCAGGTGACTCAGACACAAGGGGAGTTTCAACATCCTCTTCCGAAATATCCTCTGATATGGCCATAAAAATATTTTGTTCCTTACATTGGTGGCCTGGAAAATATTTGTCATCACAATTATAACAAAGGCCTTTGAGTTGGCGTTCAACCATTTCATCCCTGGTCAATTTTTGGATCTTTAGTGGAGCAGAGGGGGTAGTGGGATTGACTGGTTTAGTGCGAGGAATAAAGGGGGGTTTCTTGTTTTGAGAAGATACAACCTGTTTTTCTTCTTTATCTCTTTTAGTAGCCTCCACCCACTCTGATGCTGAGCCATGAGGACATGGGCACGAGTCTCATCCTCGAGGCCACTGATAAAACATTCGTGGAAAAAGGCATCAGACATTCCCTCTGTTCAAAAATCCAGGCGCTCAAAAGAATCTATAAAGTCTTCCACTGTTCCAGATTGTTTCAACTTTGTCAAACAACCTAAATGGTTGGTGTCAGTGTCAAAGCGTTCATAAATCTTTCCTACAAAGTGTGTCCAAGCAATATACCCTTGACGAGAAGTTTTTCTCCATTTCCACCATTGCCACCGTTCTTGATCTATAAGGAGAACACCATATTGGAGTTTGGCCAAGTCATATTTAATGCCATATAAAGATAAATAATGCTCCATTTGGGTTACCCAACCAGTGGGATCTGAGCCATCAAATTTGGTCACATCCACCGGCGGAAGGCGTAGGTCACGCTGAAAGTGATGGTGCTGAAAATTATGGGAATGAGAGGAAGTTTCAGCTTCAATATGTGAAGGTGGGTCAGATAAAGGGTTATTTGCAGGGATATGTAGCTTGGTGCAGATCATTGAAGCGACAGATTCAATCTGGGTAGTCATGTCTTGTTTGAGTTCCTCAATTGAGGCGACGATGGAGGATTGTATGTTTGTATTGAGGGCGACAACATTGGCACTAAGTTGTTTCACTTCTTATTAGGTCTCTGTGAAATTATATTGCAAGGTATTGAAGTGAGCTTCCAAATCTTGGCTATGGGTATGGGCCATGATGACTAGGGAATCGAGACAGGGTAGGTGGGGTCAAAGTTTTTTGCTGAAAAATGATATGTATGAGTGTGATAAGGGAGAAGAGAGAAATCCAATGGAATAGGTCTCAAATAATGGTGCAAAGATTTCCATACTTTTTTTTTACACCTGCGGAGTTAGACTCCGGTCTGAAGAATACTGCAGTGATGAAATGCCCAAATTCTTAACTAGGAAGAAATGTGTAGTGATTTGGCAACCCAAACATAGTTGCGCAGAAATAGATCTTGTCTGGTTTATTTTTTGTTTTCGTCCCCAAGGGTTAGGTATTCAAGGGTTCTACATACAAGGGTTTTCCCTATGCTATATATCTCTGATATACGTGTGGGGTCCAACAGTAGTACTCGACCCAATATCTCAGGGCACTAACTAAGGAGGCTAGACGATGCCCTTAGCCATACTACCTAACTACCTAGGTACTAGAGAGTATCTTCCTGAGTGATATTCTCGGTGGCACTATAGAAGTTAGGCGACCGATCGATTTATCTAAAGAGGGATTAAGGAAATCTAGGCCGATCCGTACACATGTGCTGTTTGATGCGCTACCACTCGAAGGGGTACCAACAGGGGTTACAAGGGTGGCCAACAGATGTGCGCTTAAGAACTACTTGTATTTCCTGTGTGTATGAATCCCTCAATCACGAGTTTATGCGCATAATGACAGATCTCTGTGGCTTAAAGATGCCGGAATACGTCTCTACCCTGAAAAAAAAATTTAACCCACAATTTTCTGCCAAGGAAAGTGCTCTGATACCACTTGTAATATTCCAGATATAAAAGGTATGCATAACATAAATACAATACTAGAAATGGAAGATGAAAAACAATATAACGAGAATAAAACCACAATAACACTGAAATGATAACAAAATAACACCAGAAAGAACACTTAGATTACTAAAAGCAATGTTCACGGGCCTCTTCGAGGGGGAAACCTCCAGTCAAGCAGAGCTCTATTACAATAATATCCAAGCTAGGGTTCTCATACCCTCGAATACTATTTATACTAAATATGTCTATCAAAAGAACCATCTAGAGGAAGATCCTTCTAGAAGCGGAAGCTTCTATTAGGTCTTCTTACATTCAACTTATTCTACTTTATTGCAAGGCTTTATTAATATTGACCTTTATTACATCCAAACATATTTTTATACCTACGTGAGGGTTAGGTCCCTAACATAACATGTCCTCATGCAATTGGGACAATATGTCGAGTACATTAAACAAAATCTCTGATTTTCATAGACAAATATTCCAAAACATACAACTTGCAATAACATTCAATTATATTGATTTTTATTTGACATCGCTTGAACTGCTATCGTTGCTCGAGTTGTGTGCATGCCTCATTTATTCATTACTTGTAGGTGATATTGTACTTTGGTTATTTAACTTAATGTTTTCTTGATCAGATTGTTTTTTATGTTCCACCTCTTCATGTTCCATCTACAAACATAGAAATAAAGTGTAATAAGTATATCTACATTTATATATATAGTATAATATACATTATTGCATAAATAAAAAAGTGTATCGTAACAACAACTGTTTCATAAAAAATACACATTCTTTTGAAGCCATGTTGCATGCTGTCTCTCAAAATCTCTTTTGTTGAATGCACTCCATACTTTGTTTCCTGCATGTTTAATACACCATGAAAAAACATAGTTGATATAATTAATATAAATGTTTCTTGTTGTTCTATTAATTATAAAACAAGAGAAGTTAAGCAACATAGCTACTTACAAATTGTTCAATTAAACCTTGATACTTCAACATATACCCACAACCCATACTTAACTCAATGTCTATCAATTCTTCAATTGGCTCTTCTTTGTATGTTAGCACCTATTAGAAGACATCCTTGGGTGAGTGTAAATTAATTATTTAAATATGAATATCATAACAAAGATGAAATTTTAAGTAAGACTGAAAAAAGCAAGTACTCACAAACTTTGCGATCAACCCTTTTATTTCTCATCGTCCTGTCTTATGTGTTGAATGGGTTTCATTTTCTTTCTACAACAAAATAATTGAAAATTAGTATTTCATGTGTTAATTAAATTCAATGTACATAAAAGAATAAATGAATGATTACATACCTCTGATTCACATTGTAATTGTTGGGATGTCTCTTCTTGCGATGCAATTATGTTCATCTCTTTTACCATCTCATTGTACACTTTTTTGGACATCGCCACTAGCATGTATTGTTTTTTCCTTCATTTGTTCCTTGGAATTTCCATGATACGCCTTAACCAACACACATCATTAATTTAAACCTACAAATAATTCAAATATATTAAATTTTTAATACAACTCAAAGAACTTGTCTTGTTCTCTTGTTGGGATGAGATACAATCACATTCATTGCAATAAGTTGTTTTCCTTGAACTTCTACCAACCATATTCTATAAAAAAAAGACAGGAGTCATTAGATATAAAAAATACGATTTGTTTTATGAAATAATATTAATAGAAGCACCTGGTTCTCTATAAATTAATAGAAGAATTAGTGCTCTGTTAATTAATAGAAACACCAATGTATTGATGCGAGGAATGACTATATCCTCACTAAAGCATGTTCAAATCTCACTAGGCAAGATATGAGGGATTATCACCTTGGGCTTATAGCTTGTAAAAAATATGAATCAACCCTCAAGAAATAAGTTCTTGGGTCTGATGCTATTATAAAATCTGTATGCTTTGCTGCAAAGTAATTTAAAAAAATAAATAGAAAAAGTGCTTACAAATGAAATTTATGAACAATTAAATAAATAAATGCAAGATGACATAAATCTAAAAATTTAGTACACAACATGTCTAAAGAATGAGAAGAAATTAGCAAATGATTTTATTGATATCTTTCTGAGTTACAACCAAGTTTCTCTTTACAAACGCCTGCGAGGGTTTGGACCATAATTAGACCTAGAAGTATAAGATGTAATTTTAACTCATACATAGACAACTGATGTCTCAAATAAAAAGACTATGACTAAAAATAAACTGGATCAATCCAAGCGACAAGCACATCATAGTCTAGACTCTGCAAAATAACATTAATCAACACTGAAACTGACATCAAAACTTCTAATTAAGACTAAACAGACTATTAAGATGAATGAAGGACATTTGGAGCATGTCAAAAGTATATGCTTTCCAATCATTTCTTTTTCTACATTTAGAGTAACCATGCTACCAACAAGATAACTTAGCTATGAAGAAACTCATAAATGAATGAATGAATAAGTTTTCTCACTTGCAACAAGAGCAAACCTTGTCAGACGTATCTCTCTCTATTTTCTCATGTCCTTGTTTGTTCTTGGTCTCTTCCTTTTATGCCTTCAAAGAATAGTTCAAGTGGTTCAACTACCTTTTTGTTATAAAGTTAAATAAATTTAGTTAAGATAGGACAAATTTAGTCTTTAATAAGGGTAAATAATAATAAATAATAATTAATAGGTGGGGCCCCTATATATCTTTTGTTCCTTTTATTTTTAACATTCTCTCGTAACTCTTGATTTTACTCAAATATCATGCATATATCATCATCATAATACATGTAAAAAAACAACCAATATAAACATGCAAGATCATCAAAACACTTTTATCTCCCAACTCATCATAATAGCATGATAAAAACATTTTTTGAAAAATAATATCATGTATGTTGTCCCAAAAATAAGCCTCTAATGTCAAAGTGAAAGTGTCATCACATCATAAAAATAAAATCAGAAATAACATTTTTTATTTGAAGTGGCCTCCGTTTGTCTACTTCCTTCTGAAAGTGCAGCCCCGTGCTTAAGTAAATCTGGATCATCAAATTTATTTTCTTCCACTCTTGACATCTAAGGGTGCATGTCATCAAAGGTTGTTTTTCTTTCATTATCTTCAAGTTTGGCAGGAAGAGTCTTGACTGTATAAGAGGAGGTCTCAGATGAATCAATGCTTATAGAAATTGCATGGAATTTTCATTTATCCAGCTGAGGTTCAAGAGTAAATGCTTTATAGTTTGTAGGAACTTGGAAAAAATGTGCATGAGAAGAAACAAGAGACATAGGATGTTAAGGAGGAGGAGGTGGAAATGAGACATTAGGCCAATGGACTATACCGGAGGGAGGTTTTTGAGGTGCTTTTTCCCAACCATCATTGGATGGTTGCATATGAGGTGGCTCAAGAAAATCGTCTATTCTCAAGTGAGAATGTAAAGGAGGAGAAATAGGTGCTTGAGGTGACTGAAAAATAGGGTGGACAACAAGGTTCAAATAGCTAGTTTACACCAGGTGATTGAATCCCTCTGATTTGGCATCAAAATGGATTGAGAATATCATTCATTTATTTATGCCTCACTACCCAAAATCATTAGGTATTCTTCCTCTCTGTCCTCTATTTCCCTTGTTACCATAGTGATTACTTCCACGACTGAAGAAAATAATATATATACCATCATTATTCAAGTAGTGAATATACATGACACAATATATTAAACATCAAATACTATTTTTCTTTCAAATAATTTGACGATGGATTTGATCTGACCAACCAATAAAGCATGCCAAGGGATAATGAAGGGAAATGAGTGAAACAAGGAAGAAAAACCAGAAACATCCCTTTCTTTACTTGTTGTCCCTAACATTCAAACTGTGCATTATTTACCAAATTCCTCAGTATCATCAATCACTAAATTTTTTGAACATGGGCAATGAATGGAAATGAAATTATAAATGATAAAGGAGTAATGAAAAGGGATTTATAATTTACAGAAAAATGCTATAGATAACAATAATGCATGATATTCCACATGTTCTTAATCCATTTCAATCAATTATTTTCATAGCTTGCATTCTTTTTCATTTGATTAATATCAACACACTTCATAAACCATTTTCTAAAATTCAAATTTGCATGTACATTTCATTTATCCTCACAATATCTACACCAAAATAGTAAGTTGTTCATACATCATCTCACTGATTAGAACAATAGCAATGCTTATGGAATTTTTTTTTCTTAACATGTGCTCTCTAAAACAAAAGTTCATTTTAATCAATTATATCAACATGGGGAGTAGTTTTATGAAATTTTCTAGTGAAATATGTTTTGGGATATTCAAAAATAATTTATGGAAAGTGATACAATCCGTGGGGATAATACCTTGTTCATATAAATATAAAAAAACTTTAAATCCATAAATCAAACCTTCCATCCCTTTTCCTCATTGCATTTTATTCAACAATTTGATCTTGTATTATTAAACTAAGAATTTTAACCAACATTTCTTTAATGCATGCCCAACTATCAAATCTTAAGACTATTCTAGGTTCACTATAAAATATGAACCAAAATAGTCAAATGACCAGAGTATGAGCTGAACTAAGTAAGTAAGCTTAAGAGAAATTTTTCTTTTTAGGTTGTATTAGTTATACCTGCTAGAATTTCTAAGGGATGTCATGGCCAACAAATTCACACAACCCATAATAATGCATCCAAAAGTGGGCATAATGTCATAAAAATTTCAAAATAAACCAAATTATAACCTCACCATAATTAGATGTTTTAAATATGAGTTCTTTAAAACACTTTCGTCAGAGAACAAGTATGTCCATATCGTTTCTTTCAAGTATGACAAACTTGAACATAACCAAAGTTCGAAACCATATAACCATGTAATCAAATAATATAATAATCCTTTTAAAAACAAAATTCAAACTTGAAACCCCCATCTTGGCAACAAAAACACCACTGCTTGGTTGCGAAAACAATACGAGAACGAATAACTCTTATGGTCTCTTAAACTTAATCTAAAAAGAAATGGTCATGAGTGTTGGAATACTGAGAGGGGTGGTGGTAAATCAATATGATCACTTTTTTATCACTTTTAACCACAATATGTAATCATTAACTTCATCAGTAGTATATAGTCAATACATTATGAGAAGTATAAATCAATATAAATCCACAGAAACATAGTACACTATAATTTATGTGGAAATCCAAATGGGAGAAAACCACTGAATGATTTTCTTATATATCAAAACAATGCATTCATTGGAAGTACCAACTTCCCAATTCTACAACTACAACTGAAAGGAGGCTACGACCCCTTATTCTCAGGCTCCAACCTAAAGGAAGCTACAACTCCCTAATTTTTTTGGCTCCAACTAGAAGGAGGCTACAACCCCATGATTCTCAGGCTCCAACTTGAAGGAAGCTCCAACTCCTTGTGTTCTTCGGCACCAACCGAAAGGAGGATACAACCCCCTTTCCTTGCCCCGTCCTGCCGCCATGAAATATAAGTGTAGACCAAACCGTCACTACCACACACACTTCCACTATCACTTCCACTGCTATTGTCACTACCACTCTCTAATCAACCTATAACCTGTCACATGAACATGTCACTGTCTCTATCTCATCACCCTATAACTTATCATCAACCAACTAGAAGCTGTATCATACATGCATCAACAATGTACTAACATATATGCATCAATCATGAACAATAATATATACCAAATACAACATCAATGATAAGTAGCCAATCATGTACCATATGTAAAACATGAATGCAACCTATACTGTATACCATATCATCAATCAAGTATAGACCTGTTCCATATCATCAATGAAGAACCAATGCATGTCCCTCATGCATATGCCAACATACATAAAGTGTATACCTCAACCATGAACAATCATATCAAATATACTAACCATAAAAACCATGCCATACGCTGAATAAGATATACAAAAATACCTTACTCAATCATGTAGCCAAGATGTACCTCAATCACGTGTCAAACCCTCATCAATATGCCAAGTATGCCTCAAGCATACACTCCATCATAATAAATCATAACCTTCACAATAAGTACACAAACATACCAATACATATGTAGTTGACCTAAAACATTGAAATGTTGACATGTAAGTTATCTTCTGTCTTCAGGGACCTAGTACTATCATTTCCCCCAAACTTGTCTTGTCCTCGCGGGACTAAGACATCCTATCTCGTGGGGCCTCACATGACAGGTATACTGCAACGCGCGAGGATGCATTGTGGGACACTAGTATTCTAAACCATGAGGATTAACCAAACTAAGGTTTCCTCAAAGATTTTATTTCTCCTCTGCAACCTTGAAACTCCCGCACTTCTCACTCGTCTCTACCTCATATTTCACCGTCACAAACTTGCCAAATAGATCACTAGTTCACTATAATATGTTCAATAGAATAAGTGAGTAAATGTCATGTGAATGACTCCTTGAGGTGTATTTATACTTTTTATAGGTAACCTCTTTCCTTAATCTTAGGGGATTCTTAAATTTCTTGTTACAACCACTTTACCCTTTCATTAAAGACTTGTAACCAACTAGGGGCTTCTTGACCATTCTTCGGGGATTCTAACTTCACAAGGCCATAACTCCCTATCCCTGAGGAACTATGTGGTGTGCCACATATCAACAGAAACAACATGACAAGGACTATCCATCCATGAGTGAGTTACCTACATTCACACTTTCCTTCATGGAATTTTTCCTTGATCAACTTTAGGTTCCATAACCACACCATTGGGGCTACCAGACTTCTTCAAGGGTTGACATCAATGACAACCAATATTTAAAAAATCTCCCCCTTTGGAATTTATGGAAACACTGATGGAATGTGAATACTCATGCTCCTTCTCATGCCCCCCTGTGACCATCACTCCCCCTATAGTCATGCATCCCCCCTGTCTCCATGCATATGTTATTTCTTTTCATTTCCATGCATCTTTTCCTCTCTCTCCCCCTTTGACATCAATGGAAAAGAGTAATTCTCCTTGGGGATGCTCACCCTAACTACAATCCTTTGATTTCTCTTCATGGTGCTTCCTCGTGTAAGTCTCTGAAGTATATGAAAAACATTCAAAATATTCTTTACTTTTATTCTTCACGTCTTTTTCATCTCTCCCACTGTCTTACTATGTTTGATGCCATGTGGATCATTGTGGGGCATAAACTACTCTAGTTTTCTTTCGAAGATACTCAAAAGTCTCCCTCGAAAGAGGTTTGGTGAAGATATCTACAATCTACTCTTTTGGCTCAATGTATTTTAGCTTGATGTTCTTCTCTGTAGCTTGTTCTTGTAGAAAGTGATACTTGATCAGAATGTGTTTCGTCTTGGAATGCATCACTAGATTCTTGGAGATACTAATGGAGCTGGTGTTATCACAAAATATTGAAATGGGATCGTTATATTCCAACTGTATATCCTGCAAGGTATGGTTCATCTAGATAACTTGAGTGCAACATACTTCCATTGCAACATATTCTACCTTTGCCGTGGACAAAGATACTGATGACTATTTCTTGCTTAGCCATGATACCAGACACTCACCTAAGAAGACATTTTTTCCACTTGTACTTCTTCTATCATCAATTCTACCTACCCAATCTTCATCTATATATACTACCAAAGATAAATCATTTCATTTTGGATACCATAATCCAAACTCTTCTATTGCTTTGAGATATCTGAATATTCTCTTTACTTCCACAACATGTGTTTCTTTCATTTCTTCTTGAAATATCACAACCTATCCAATTGCTTGCATCACATCTGGTTTTGATGCTTTCACATAGAGTAAGATGCCAATCATCGATATGTAGAGTCTCTGATATGCATCCTTCCTTAAATTTCCACTAGTTTGCATAGGAGTACTCATGAGTTCGAAATCTTCCATTCCAAACTTCTTTAGCATTTCTCTGATATACTTGGTCTGAGAGATGAAAATACCTTTACCATGTTGACATATCTGTAATCCAAAAAGTAAATTCAACTCACCAAGCAAATACATTTTGAACTCATTCTGCATATCTCTGGAAAAATTCCAACTCATCCTGTCATCATCACTTCCGAAGATGATGCCATCTACATAAACTTCAATTATTAATATACTGTCTCGATCCACTTTTATGTAGATATCGTTGTCTGCATTTCCCTTCCTGAATCCTTGCTATTCTAGATACATGTCCAATATTGAATAACATGCTATGGGGGCCTTCTTGAGTCCATACAATGCTTTCTTCATCCCACAGACGTAATATTCCCTTTCTGACAGTAGAAATCCTTCTGGTTGTTCGATGTAGACCTCTTCTTATAATTCTCCATTAAGAAAAGTTGACTTAAAATCCATATGATATAACTTGATTATTTTGGAACATGCATAGTCTAAGATCAATTGCATTGCTTCCATCCTGACAACTGGGGCAAAGGTCTCTTCAAAATATATACCTTCAATCTGAGTGTTTCCTTTGCATACTAACCTTGCTTTGTTTATGGTTATTTGTCCATCCTCATTTAGTTTGTTTCAGAAAATCCACTTTGTACCAATTACATTCTTGTTATATATCTTGAAGTGTTTGAATGCATCTAGGTTCTTCCTTAGAAAGAAAACCGCGGTCATTCGTGTGTAGTCAACAACCAGTAGAATGTAGTACTATTCACCATTTAATCCCTTCATTTTTGTAGGTCCACATAGGTCAGTGTGTACAATATCCAATGGTTTTTTCATGGAGTAATCTTTTGATTTGAACTTGGTCATTGTAGACAATGCTCACATAGAGTGTTTGCTCGCTTTGAGATCTTGAACATTTATTTCACTGCTTTCTTCCTGCTGATTTTGACAAGGTTATCAAAGTTTATGTGACCCATTCTTCTATGCCATAGCCAAATTTCATTTTCCTTTCCTACAAACCATCTTTCATTTCCAATTTCATTCATGACATATATGTTGTTTGGAGTTATTCTAGCCATAGAAATCAACTTTCTTGATCCTTCTTTCCTCATCTCACATTTTTGAGAGTCAAACAAAATTTTGTGTCCTTGATCACACATTTGACTTACACTTAGAATATTGTGCTTCATATATTCGACTAGTAGAACATTTCCCGCCTTAGCATCTTTGCTTCCAAGCTTCATTGTGCCTCTTCCTATGATTATGGTTGAGTTATCATTTCCAAATGAAATTGATCCATATCGTTCCTTATTCAATGTCATAAACCTATTCTTGTCACCTGTCATATGATTTGAACAATCCCTGTCAACATACCACCCACTTTTCTTATGCTGAGCTTGTAAAGCAAGCGAGCATTCTTTAATGTTGAATTGATATTTCTTCCTTCTCCATATCATTTGTGGTATTCTTCTTTGGTTCCCTTGGAGGAGGAATCAATCTACAATCTTTGGCCATGTGTCCAAAAATGTTGCACTTGTAGCACTCTTTCTCATTACTTAGTGAGCCAAACCTGTTGTGATTTTTGTTATGTGCTTCATGTGAATTTCTGAGATAATTGTTGTTTGAATGTCCTTCATAGTTTCTTATGTTCTTTGTATAGGCTCTATAGTTTGCAGCTTTGTGACCAAAAATGTGACAAGAATAACATAAACCAAGAAAAATAGTTTGATACCTGGATGTAGGAGATCTTCA